>PVLC010010386.1:0-50660 GCA_004027655.1 Graphiurus murinus | reverse complement strand
AAAAAAAAAAAAAAAAAAAAAAAAAAAAAAAAAAAAAAAAAAAAAAAAAAAAAAAAAAAAAAAAAAAAAAAAAAAAAAAAAAAAAAAAAAAAAAAAAAAAAAAAAAAAAAAAAAAAAAAAAAAAAAGAATAAATGAACAAAATTGAATATTTTTGAGGATTCCTCAGAATGTTATTCTAGGTAATAATGAAAATTGAAAAGTAATTAATTAACTGTTGACAAATGAGTACTGAATGAGCAAGGAAGAAAAAAAATAAAACTCTGACTAAGAAAGGGGAGCCATGCATGGTGGAGCATTTCTGTAATCCCAGTACTTGGAAGTCTGAGACAGGTGGATTGCAGGTTTAAGGCCAGCCTCAGCAACTTTCAGCAACTTATCAAGGCTCTATGCAACTTAGGGAGACTGTTTCAAAATAAAAAATACAAAGGGCTGGGGGTGTATCTTGGAGGTAGAACACCCCAGTACCACAAAAAAAAAATGAAGAGAAAAACATGTTATTGATAGTGGTAATAAATATTGATCCCTCCATCCAAAAAAGCAAAAAAAAAAAAAAAAATCAAGCCTGACATTAGGAAGACCTAATGTTGTGTCCTTTACCTCCCTCTCCCTCATTCTTACAATTATCTTATGAGATCTGGCATCATTTTTCAAATGAGAAAACTGAAGTTTAGGTAGTTATATGACTTTACCAGGATCAGGATCTCATGTAAAGTAATAGAACTTGAATCTAAACCTAGGCGGTCTAACACCAGGTTTTACACACATGACCACCTTCCCATATGGCTATGTGTTAAATTAATGGAACTAGTCAAAAATGATAGGAACACAAAGGCAAGTAGTAGACATGGGAAATATAGTCCCACCTCTATTTGCATGGTGAGAAGTCAAGATTGTTGATGTCCCTGGTAGTGACAGAATACCTAACCAGAATAGAGTGACAGAAATAATGAGATATGATAAAACCCAAACACTCTAAAAATGACTTCTCTGCTAACCAGAAAAATAGTTTACAACAAAGAATATTCATAATAAGCCAAGTGGAATGGACTTCCATGCCTGGCTTCATCTTCCCTCTTTGAAATTGAAAACAAGTTTGCTGTGTAGGCATTTTGTGGTAATGATTTTACTATTATTAACAATGACAATAGTTTCAGGCAGTATTTCATATTTACACAGCCGCCTTCAACACAGGAGCAAAAGCACCTGGCAAACACTCTCATTTTTATTATTGATAGCTTAGATTAATAAAGCGCCTTTCCGTCAAAGAACTCATTAATACTTACACAGACTCCTGTGACACAAATAGGCAAGCAACCCATTTCCGCATTTTACATATGGAGAAACCAAAGCACAAGGACCTGTGCATAATTGCTTAGCAAGATTATGGTTGGGCCTGGAATGAAGAACTTAGCATTTCCCTTCCTTTGGGGAAATTCTATCTCATTTTACAGCTCTCTAACTCCAAATTTTCTGAAACATAGAGGCCTTCTCTATCCACTGGATCCCTCTTCACAAATCTTTACTGCCTTTTCTATGAGTAGGGTTCTCACTTCCCCCTCCTCATTGCTTACTCTACATATATTACCGCTCCCCTCCAAACCACCTGCAATGTTACTGCTAGAATCATTTTCTTAAACCTGCTCAGAAAACAACAAAGGCTCTTCGTTGTCTGTAGCTGCAGATCCAGGTTCCTGTTGGACCATTCCAGGCCTCCCTCAGTCTGGCCCCAGTCAATATTCCCAGCTATGTCTCTGACTGCATTTTCCTCCATGCACAGGTCATACAGCCTGAACTCTGAAATCCAGACCCACTCTGCTCCTGGCTCATTGTGCTCCATCTTCCAGAAATTACCTTTCCATATCCAACACTAACTACTGAGGGCTCCATTATCATGCTGTGTCCTTCATAGACGCCCTCCCACTACCTTAGCTAGAAAAGACCGCTCCCTCTACCTCCTGCCCCATGTCATCTTTATTTGTAGCACTCACTATACTCTAGTAGGACTAGAGTGATTTATTAAAGTCCATAAGTCTTATTAGAATGTGGTATTATTGAGATTCACAGTCTGATTCTATGTCTACTTCTGCAACAGGTGATGGGTAAAAACAAGAAACAAAACTGCCTTCATGGATTTAATATTCTGGCAGCCTTTCTCATCTAAAGTGCTTATATAAATGGAAAAACACAGTATTTTTTAAAGTGTATAATGTAATAGTACCAGTCTAGAAGCATAAAAAGACATTAATTGATTAAGTACAATAGAATTGGTTCTCAAACTATAGTACTCAGGCCCCTATAGTACTCAGGCCCCTGAAGGTCCTAAGATGCTTTGGGGGACTGAAATGTTCTCCAAAGGTCAGGTGTTAAAGGCTTGTTCTGCAGGCTGGAGCTATATGGAGGTGGTGGAAATTTTAAGAGCAACAGAGCCGATTACTCATGGGCCAAAACTTCTAAAACTGTGAGTCAAAATAATCCTTTTCTCTTTGTAAGTTGCTATCTCAGGTATTTGTTACAGTAACAGAAAGCTAACTAACACACAGGAGGTTCCAGAATTAGTAAAAACTAATTCCAAATAATACAAACATCTGGTTCACCACATCTCTCTCTTTCTCTAACACACTTATAGTAAGGCTTCCAGAGGTAACATGATGTGTGGTATAACAACAGACTGAAGGAATAAGCAGACAAAAGATTTCAGCTGTCTTCTGTTAAACCAGTCACTGAAGAATGTAAAACAATACCACTTTGTCACTAAAATTATTTTTATTCCACAAAAAGTAGTTACATATAATGGGTTTAATATTGTTGATTTTTAAAATAGTCACATAAATATTTTCAAATTTATTTTTAATGTCTAATATGATAAATACCAGTGGCTATAACTAAAGCTTTCCAGATTTCTTGATAATTTTCAAGAATGTAAAGGAATGGTGAGACCAGAAAGCTGGAGAATTGTTGCCTTAGAGCAGCAGGCTCATGCTTCTTTGTAGAATCCTGTTTGAGAATACCTGGATAGAAGTGGATTATTTACAATTGCACTATTCCATTAATTCAATCTTTATTAAAGAAACTATGCTATGGATGAGATTAATTTTTTTTAGAAGTTTTCTCCTTCCTTTCCCACCCCAAAGCTTCCTACTTTGATAGCAAACTGCTTGAGGGAGGAGATTGAATTAAATTGAATCTTTGTTTCTGTAGCATCTAGCACACAGTGTGCCACCAGTAAACACTTAAGGGAGGAAGAAAGAAAGGGAGGGCAGAGAGAAGCAAGTGAAAGGAGGTGTCTTATTCTGTGAAGATTCTACCATAGTAATCTATCCATTGAAAATTTCGGTTAATCTTCATGTAAATGTGCTGCAATGATATCATATCTAAAGTTACCAAGATGCCAATAGTTTTACCCAGTATATTGATAAGTTCCAATACTGCTTAGAAATCATGTTTTCTAAAGGCAACATAATAGATTTCTCTCAGTAAATCAGTGAGCAAAATTTGTTCACACTAGTCCTTCAATGGCAGAGGATAGTTCATTATAAAATTACACACACACACACACACACACACACACACACGCATGCTTTGGACAGATATATATGCTTGGGATACATATATATATGTATATGTATATGTATGTATATGCATGTATATATGTATATATGCATACATATACATGTGTATATATACATAGATACATATGCTTGGGATACATATATGTATATGTATGTATATGCATGTAAATATGTATATACATATATATGCTTTGGATATATAGCTATTCAAAGCAGAATTATGTTGATTCTTAAGATTTATACCTGACTTTCTAAAATCAATACTGCCAAGGTTATCCACATTCAAATTTGAAGGAGCTTAAAAGTGAATCTTTTAATTGCAACCATTAACAAACCACCTAGGCCTTCCAAAGGTAAAAATAGAAAGAAGACTTTGAAATATCTGGCATACATAATTTCTGATATTTACATGTAACAAATTATTACATGTAAAAAACATTGTTAGACTATAGAATAAATTTTTCAATGAATCCTAATCTTAAAAGCTTTCTTACATTAAACAAATTTTCATTAAAATCTCGTACTGTGATTATATAGTAGTTCCTCTGATACTGGTTATCAAAATACATAGAATTCTTCATGAAGAACCTGACAGATGCTCTAAGTTATGCAGATTCTGACTCTTCAAATAAGCTCCAGGAAAGCCCCTTTTCCAAAGGAAAGCATTAAGCATTTTCCTGATCCAGCATCAAATTACTTAGGAATTCGCAAACAGTAGCAGTTCTGAATCCATCATCCTAAGAGATGTAGCCTGAGGTTCCTACCAATCAGTGAAGAAAAATGTCTTTAAAATTGTATACGGTGCTGAAGAATCTTAGTCCATTTGGGTTGCTACAAAAAAATACCGTAAGCTAAGTAGCTTATAAACAACAGAAACTAATTTCTCTGCCAGGCATGGTGTTGCACACCTGTAATTCCAGTACTTGCAGGCTGAAACAAGAAGATTGCAGGTTTGAGGCCAGCATACAGTAACTTAGCAAGACACTCAGCTATTTAGTGAGACCCTGTTTCAAAAATTTTTTTAAGCCTAAGGATGTAGCTCAGAGGTAGAATGCCCCTGGACCTGAATCCCCAGAACATAAAAGAAGAAAGAAAAGAGAAACTTATTTCTCAAGGTTCTGGGGACTAAGAAGTCCAAGATCAGAGCAGATGTGATGTTTGGTGACAACCCATGCTCTTCACAGGTGGCTGCTGTCACTGCATCTCTCTAGGATCTCTTTCATAGGGCGCTTATTCTAAGCACAAGGGCTCCACCCTCGTGACCTAATCACCTCCCAAAGACCCAGCCTCCAAACACCACCACTTTGGGGTTAGGGTTCAATATACAAATTGTAGGGAACACGGATATTAAGACCTTAGTTTAAGACTACGTATTTGGTTTTACTAGGGATAAATAATTCTAAGGATTTTGTTTCCCATCTTGAAAACTGTTACAGCTATTAAAAAGCAAGAGCCAGGCATGGTGGCACACACTTGTAATTCCAGCATTTGGGAGGCTGAGACCAGAGGATCCAGGTTCGAGGCCAGCCTCAGCTACCTAGTGAGGCACTCCGCAACTTAGTGAGACCTTGTTTAAAAATAAAGAATAAAAAATAGGGCTTGGGGTATAGCTCAGAGGTAGAATGCCCCTGAGTTCAATCCCCAGTACTGCAAAAAAAAAAAAAAAAAAAAAAAAAAAAAAAAAAAAAAAAAAAAAAAAAAAAAAAAAAAAAAAAAAAAAAAAAAAAAAAAAAAAAAAAAATTTAAGGTATTTGTAAGATATTTAGTTCCACAAACCTGTTTTGCTAATTTCTTGCTCATTTTACTTTGTGTTGTTACTGTTCCTTGGAATTCTTGTCCTTATATTTACCTGGACTTCAAACCATGTCTGTTTTAAGGCTTGATTCAGGTCCAACTTTCACCTTTAATGCTGAGAATGATACAGCATATGAACAAAGAAAGAAAGAAAGCTCCAAAAGTAGATTCCCTGGGCTTTGCTACCACTGTTGCATGACCTGAAGCAAGTTACTAAATCTTCTGCGCCTCATTTTCATCATTCGTAAAACAGAAATGTTCAGTAGGATTGCTGGGAGGATTCTGTGAACTACTGCTTGTGAAGCACTTTAATGGTGCTTGGCATGAGGTAGTCACTCAATAAAGCTTAGCCACCATCTTACATCTTTATTGTAACTCCCATTCTTCCTGTGCTTCTCAGAATAACTATGAATTCAAGAGTCATAAGATCCTTAAACCTTAGAGGTCATTCTGTTGAATCTCCCACACAAAGCACTATCATCTCTTAACAAGTTCTTCATATTTAGTCAACTGTGAAAATGGTTAAATACTTGCCAAGAAGAAAAGTTTTACTACTTTTGAAAAGCGGAGGCTTATAGTTTTAATACAAAAGTTCTATTATGTTATCTACTATTTATTTATTGTTCTCTTAATTCTATCCCCTTTACAAATTAAAAATAAGTATGCATTCTCTAATCTCTTTCACACAAAGGCCTTTAAAATATGTCAAAGCAGCTGCCTGCTCATTCTTCCTCTCTCTTCCCATTTCTCTTTGGGCATAATTTCTCCTGACTGTCCATCATAAGATGTTTTCTAAATCTTCACCATTTTCTAAATCTTCACCATCTTTGCCACCACCATCCGGACCCACTTCATCTTGTGAATATCCCTCCTAATTTAAGGCACTAAAAGCTGCACTCAATATTCCAAACATGCTTCAAATAGTAAAAAGGACAGTAGGATACTTTGTTTAGGAAAGTAAAATTAATTTTGGCAAGCTACTCAACAATGGCAATCAAAAACCAATGCTTTCAAATAAGAAATTAATGTTTTCTTCTGAAAGATTTGGCCAACAATATAGGTTACCACCTAACCTACTTAAATAAGATTGTGGACTCTATCCATATGCTTCCAAGATTGTATCCAGAGATAAACTGTTGGTACCTTACATAATCTGGTTACTTTCCTGAGGAAGGTTCTTACGATTTTTTCCTGTGTCTACCTATGTCCTGCCTCTGTTTCTGTCATTTTGTATATTTTTTCTTTCTCATTGTTCTTTCAAGCAATCATTCTACAAATATTTACATAGTGCCTACCAAACACAGAGTATCCAGCAGTATGGAGAAATTCAAAAGATAAATAAATCTGACTCAAGTTACTCCCTGGCTAGGGTGAGATGGCAAGGCAGATGCATGAGCTGATAATAAGCCATTATGGTACCACAGGGAGGTAGCTATGCCCAGGTTACTATGAGAGCACTAAGAAGGGATGCCGAATGAAAGGGATTAGGAAAGATTTCCAGGAGAAGTAAATCTAAAGTAAGTCTAAGAAGTACCTCTTAAACTTTAATGTGCATAAAAACCCTAAGAGTCTTGTTTTAAAATGCATATTCCAAATAAGTAGGTCTTGGTAGGAACTAAGATTCTACATTACTATCAAGTTCCAAGAGAAGCCCATATTTCTGTACTCACGTCTCCAAGGATGACAAGGTCAAAGTACAGATATTTCTCTACTTACTCTAATGTTATTTCCCAGCGAATCTGTCATAGGTAGACATTGTAAGCCAATAGTGCACTTGATACACTTAACCTACCAAATGCCATAGTTTAGCTAGCCTGCCTTAAATATGCTCAGAACACTTACATTAGCTTACAGTTGGGTAAAATCATCCAATACAAAGTCTATTTTATAATGAAGTGTTGTATACATATCTTAAGTGATTGACTGGGAGCTACTGCTACCGCCTAACATCACAAGAGAGTATCATATGGCTTATATCACTATCCCTGGCAAAGACCAAAATTCAAAATTTGAAATATAGTTCCTGCTAAATGTATATCACTTTTGTGCCACTGCAAGATCAAAAAGTCATAAATCAAAACATCGTAACTTAGGGCCATCTGTAAGGGATGAATAGGGTGAATACAGACAGAATAGATGCTATGAAGTAAATCACAGAGGTAAGAAATACCTGAGTGTATATGATAAAACTAAAGCACATTAGTGTCCCCAGGCAATTGAGAAGGTCATTGGTAGCAGAGTATACCAAAGAATCTTTAAGCGGGGCAGATATGTGTAACAACTTCAAATTAAATAAAAAATCTGTGACTTCATTGGTACAATCATAGATAAGAAGATATTATACCAGGCTATTTAAGTAAACCTGTTGAAGATGATGATCAGAGTCTAAATTATGGCAGTGATAATAGATTAGGATCAAAGAGGACTGATCTGAGAAATGCTTCAGAAATAAAATAGGACGATTATATTTTAATTTAAGTCAAGTGATTGCTGTTCCTTTGCATTTTTTATAGTCCTGGTGTCTATTCTTATCCTCACACTAAGTAACATGTGATCCTGAAAAGCCACTTACCCTTTTTTAGCAGCTGGTACCACATCTTAAAAGAATAGAGTTGACCCAAATAAACACTGTGGTCTATTTAAACCCTAAAATTTATGAACTTATAAACTAAATCTCATTGAATCATAGAATCATAAACTGTGATCTTAGAATCTACCACAAAATCAAGACTATAAATATACAATACATGACTAACATTGAATCTACCTAGTCTCAAAACTTGAGACTTTTTAAATCCTCCCTTTCCTTCATCCACCACATTCATTACCAAGTCTACCTGTTTTGTACTTATGCCTTACTGGCAATTCTTTGGTTTATACCTTTATTGTTTTTAAACTGGATTCCTGCAGTGTTCTCTCTGGCTCTAGTCTAAGCCACTTCCAAACACTGTCCAAGAAACTGAAGAACCCTGCAGTGAGAAAGACCTAAGATCAAGTGCTAAGGCTACTGTTTCTTTACTGAGTAATTGTCAGAAAGTTATTTAACCTCTGAAAACCTAAGTTTCCTTATCTGAAAATCATAGAGATGATTGAAGATTGTGTTTGTAAAGTGCTTAACATATTGCCTACTAAACTGTAAGAACTCAAAAAATGTTACATATTATTCTAAAAGACAAATCTTTCAAAAACTGTAACATTATTTTGAAAGACAAATCTCAAAAAGATTTGAGTAGGTACTTTACAAAAGAGGAAAATCAAATGGCCAATAAAATATGAATAGATATTCTTCATTAGTAATCAGCAAAATGCAAATTAATACTGCTCTGAGTCCAATTATGTATCTACCTGATTAGTAGAACTTAAAAAATCATAAATCAAGTGTTGGTGAGGATGTAGAGTTTCTCTTAAAGTGCTGCTTGGAGGCAAATTTATGTAACCAATTGGGGAGAAAAGGTTGAGAATAATTCAGTAAAATTAATAATGCACATACTCCGAAACTTGGCAATTCTTCCCTTGATATTTATCCTAGAAGCTCTTATGTGTGTAATCGAACTTATGAACAATAAAATATAAACATAAAAGTAACATTATATATTTTATACCAGAATAAGTGATATTGAAAAAATCCAAATGTTTATCAACAATAGAATGTATAAGTACATTTTTATATATTCTTAGAGTAGAATATCATGGAAAAACTTACATGAATAAACTACATACATGAACATGTAAGAATCTCATAATATTTAGGAAAAATAGGACTATTAACAATATATATATTAAGACTACAAATAAGTGGAATTGAAGCATAGACAAACTAAGTTGCATAGAGCAGAGATACATACATGGATGGAAGCCTACAAAGAAAGGCAGAGAATCAGCCTAACAAAAGGATAGTACTGTTGTAGTTATCTCTGGTCGGGAAGGAAATACAGTATGTGACCTAAACATGGTGCACAGGCTCTTGCTGGCAGTCTACCCTATAATATGAGCAGTTATATATAGTGTGATGTATAATTATTCTTTAACCTATATTTGTTTTATATAGTCTTCTGTGTGTATGTTTTACAACTAAAAAATAAATTGATCATATTCTCCTACATAAATCTTTCAAAAGCTCATCACTTTGGAATAAAATCAAAACTCCTTAGCTTTCTCTAAAGATCTTTCATGATGTCTCCTGTATTCCTCTTCAGCTTCATCTCTGCCACTACATTATGCTCCAGAATAGTAAACGGTACCTAGTACACTCAAACAATCATGTCCTCTCCAATTTCCAGTCTATTGACAAATATTCCCACTTGTATTGATTCTGCTGGCTAACCTCTTACTATACTTAACAGTCCCCAAAATATCACTTTCTCCAGGCACCCTTTCTTGACTAATTCCCTCCACATTTCTGTTAGATTTCCCTCTGTTGCACTTTCTTTAGCAGCCTGTGTCTACCTATGTAATAACACGTGTAAGTAACACGCTCTTTGTAATTTGCCTTGTTAATAGTACATTTAAGTACTACATTGTTTAGACTGAAAACTCCATTATGGCAGAGACTTTCACCTATCTCAAAAGCTGAGCACTTTATTTATATCACAAATTTTCAAAAACTGTTTGCTTACTGAAGAAATGTTTAGCATGAGGGCAATACATGTCTTCTACATTAGTGGGAATAAGATACAACCAAACATACTGGGTTCAGTAAATGGTCCTTATTTTAGGTCTAAAAATGGTTGATTGCCATATGATTCCTTCTTCATAATACCCATTGAATACATTTTGATTAAGCACAGCATAATGATAAATGTTAGATCTCATTTCTCAATACATTTGTAGAGAGACTATAAAAAAATCATGATGTGAGATAACTTAGGAATAATTCCATCTGATTTCTGCAGTTTTGAGCAATGCATTAAATCATAGAGCAGCCTGCCTATGCAGAGTGTATAAGCCACTAGGCAAATGAAAGAGAGATATTGATCAGGAGCTCCAAACAGCTTCTTTTGGAGTCTTACAAACAGCATTGTCATATTGTATTTCTCAAAGATGTTATTTGACAGATTATAACTCATTCATCTCTGCTGGAGGCTATTGATTATTGACTTTGGTGGCTCAGAAACATCAAGTACTTGATTTAAAAAGATATTCTCCTTGTGTGTGCTGATATTTTAATAAAACAACAAGCTTTTAAATTACTCTTACTAGAGAAACAGGATATATTTTTGTTATTGTTTTTCTTTTTTAATTATTATTATTGATACATTATAATCATATATCATGATGAAGTTCAGATAGAGACATACAGGCACACAGCACTTGGTGAACTTCCTTCTATTCTTTTATTTATTGTGTGCATGTGCATGTGTGGGTGTGTGTGCATGTGTGTGTGTGTGTGTGTGTGTGTGTGTGTGTGTGTGTTACTGGTAATTAAACCTAGGGGGATTCTACCCCTGATCTACACCCCTAGCCTTTTTTCCCCCCCGAGAGACTCAATAGGTTGCTGAGGCTGTCCTTAAACCAGTGATACTCCTATCTCAGGCTCCCAAGTACTGAGATTATAAGCATGAGCTGCCACACCTGGCTAAAAATGTATTTATTTTAATTTTTATTTTTTGTGGTACTGAGGACTGAACCCAGAGGCATTCTACCTCTGATCTAATATTATTTTTCTTAAACAAAAGGGTTTGTAGGCTAAAACATCCATAAGTTAAGTGATACAATGTGAATTTTCTACCTTTCTTCTGAAAAATCTAAATGTTGTATTTCTGAAAGGAATTGAGCATTATAATTTACTTCAGAACCATTTTTTCTATTAAAGAAGTTTAATCAATATAGTATTGTGTTGCAAATAAGAAAAGCCACTTAAAAATACTGTTCCCCCTCTGTTACTCTATCACATGAAGTTGTTAATTGCAGACATCTTATATAAAATGGTAAGGCCTATGGCGGTCAGGTCATGGTGTTTCACAAGACCTACTATATGTGATATTAGCAGTACCACACCATCATTGAAACATTCCATCCCACTGATTTCCACTTTACTTGGCATTATTTGGAGCAGTATTTCCTCAGATCCATATGCTAAACCATGACTATGATTTAAATCCTCAACTCCATAAACTAAAAATAACTAAGCAGCTAGTAAATTAGCTTTGTAAATCAGAGATATCCTGGTAAGGAATATTTTTAAATTTCAACTCACCACTGCTTGTATGGTTTCTCATTTATAGGAAATGGGTCTAATTCAACAGCTTCTTGCATGAATTGCCATAACCAAGATCTGAGGTGGTCCTGCCGTTGATGTTTCTCACTCTAGCCTAAAAACAAAAAGGTAGATGAGGTTGATTTTAAAATTTTAAGGAAATACCACCTGCATGTAGAAAGCCAAAAGGCTGACATCAAACTCAGTAAGGCAATTTTTTTTCCAGGTGGCAAAGTGCAAGGAAAGAAAATAAAGCATCTCAAGGTAGTTAACTCTGTTCAGAATTTGTTGCAAGCACAAGAACTTTAACATTGTGAATACCAGAACAGCTAGATACTTTTTCAACTCAGAATATAAGCCTAATTAGTAATTGCTATTTGGATTCATACATTTGATTTTATGATTATGGACTTAGTTTCGTAATAAAATAGTACCAATTCAGCCTCAAATGGGACAGCTCCCCGGTTACAAATGTTTATATATTCTGCTTTTCATATAAGACTTCCTTGGAACAATGGATTACATAATTATCAATAAAAGGAGGAGAAGGCTGAAAACCTCTGAAGTATGTGAAGTGAAATAAATCAAACTGAAGCTGGAAATACACCTTTGAGAATGTTCTTCCATAATCTGATCTAGTGACAAATCTATGTTTTTAACCATATTGCCTATTCCTTCCCAACATTATATTGGACTAGATTCTCCAGAACTATGCAAATTTTCAATATCCTGCTCATTGTCAAGCCATAAGGCTTAATTTCTAGTTTGGTAAGTATGGTCACCATACCCAAAATAAACTTTGCCCCAAATAAGAATCTCCCATCCAGGTGCTTACAACCACTCCTAGGAGTGCCCCCCCACCATGTTCCCACCCTCTCACCTCTCCCCTACATCCCAGTGTGGCCTCCGTTGTCATCTACCACCATTTCAAAGGAAGGAATTTCCTTCTCCTCCAAAGGCCTATGCACTTATCATCAACCCAGTAATATGGGCCCTTAATTATAATCTATCTTTATTTTTATTTAAGCTCATCTCCCCAAGATGTCTATAAATTCCAAATGACAGAAATGTGTTAACCATTTCCTGATCTCTTCCACCAATAGCAGGTAGTAGAGAACTCTCTATATGAGAGATGTTAATTCAATAAATATTTATTGTGTTCCTACTGTATGAAACACAGATGAAGTCAGTCTCTGGTGGAGGCTATGCTTCAGTCGAGAATAGAGGTAATACAGGAAAAGTAATTATTGAATTGTATGATTAAGTGCTATGATAGCTCTTCCTCCTGCAGATGCTGAATGAACATTGGCAAGTAAGTAGACCTAAGAGCTTTCCTTAACACTCAGTGTTTTAAAATCCTACTTCCCCTGTACAGGCAAGGCCATTTACTCTAAGAAATCCACTGTCAGGAGATAGGCGTGGTGTTACACACTTGTAATCCCAGTACTTGAGAGGCTGAGACAGAAGGATCACAGGTTTTCAGCCAGCCTCACCAACTTAGCAAGGCCCTCAGCAACTTAGACAGTGTTTCAAAATAAGAAAATAAAATATGGCTGGCAGGGTAAAACCCCCTTGGTACTGTACCCTTGCTCCCCTGGTTTGGCTCCCAGTACGGAAGGAAGGAAGGAAGGAAGGAAGGAAGGAAGGAAGGAAGGAAGGAAAGAAGGGAGGGAGGGAGGGAGGGAGAAAACACCTAGAACACCCAATGTAGGTTAACATGCACAAATCAGGGGTCAGTTTTACATCCATGACAATAAATCACTAAGATGAAATTCTAGCACTTTTAAGTCATTGTTGTTTGGAGTTCATTTTTATTTTCTTCCTATATATAGAAGGAGGAGGAGGGGAGGGGGAATGAAGGAGGAGAAGGAGGAGGAAAAAGAGGAGGAAGGAGAGAATTGAAAAATCCCATTTATAAGTGGGCAGACCACTTTGCAATTGCCTGGTGGCCCTATAGGGGAACCCTGCCCACTGCATAGGATTTAGAGCAACTCTAGTTAGGAATGCTTCCAAAGGAGTCTTCGGTCATTTCTTTTTCCATTCAAAGCTTGGATTTCCACTCCTACAAGCATTATTTCCATTAGCTTATAGGTTTTACATCTCTTAGTCATCAGGGATAAGATGGGTGGGAAAGGGCATAGCACCTTGTTATGGATCCAAAACACCAATCAAACTAGAACATCCTTCATCAAAAATAAGTATGTCTGAGGATTATTTTTCAAACCTAATATATTTATTTCTATTTAGGGATTTTCAATATCACCTGATGTCTCCACTTAGGGATGCTATCAAGGTCCACAATAAGAAATGAAGTTTCTCTCCATTTAATACAGGAATAAATTGGTCCCCAAAACACAGAGATTTTCCATTTTTTCTCTTTGCCTTGTTTTGTTCATAATGGTAAAATGTACTTGAATTCAAAAATCTTCTAATCAAAACCTCACAACTTCACTAAGAAGACATGCACACATAGGTGAATTTTTGAAAACACAGGCTCCGATTGCAAATATCATTTTCTCTTTCAAACAATCAATATGCAGACTAATCTTTCATCTGAATCAGCAATACAGTGTCTCATTTGAGACTTATGCAATGCAGCAAATATATTCAATACGCTAAAGAAACAAATGGATTCTATTCTTTGCCAATAAGCATCTCCCCCAGTAGTCTATAGGCCCAACTTTTTCCACAAGCCCTTGGCGCTCAGAAGAAGGAGCATAGTCAGTGTGTGTGAGGTAGGAAGGAGGGACTCAGCGAGCTGCAGCAAACAGAGCATTGTGCTCCCTTCTTGTCATTACTCGACACTTTTGTGCCTCTTTTCTGCATGACAGTTGCAATGTCCAACTCAAAGCTAAACAGAGACTGCAAGAAGAAATAGAAAGGGCAATGAAGGAAGAATTTAAAATGTCAATTCGTTTGCTTTTTCTTCTAATTGAAGGATCTCTCTTGCTTTGAGTTCATTTTTTTTTTCTGACAGAAACCAAGCAATCGTTCTATCTGAATACCAATTCTACCCCAAGTCCTTTAGCTACAAATGTAGCCTGAGGTCAAAACTAGAGCAAGAAGAGAGAGTATCTGCCACTATATTTAAAAACAAGAAAACTCTCTATTTTTTGTCATCAGTATAAAAAGACTTTCTAACTAAGCTTACATTCAAAGGAGATTCATTTCCATAAAGCCACAATAAAACTTCATATATATATAACACATATATATATGCCTTTAAATGGGAGAGGCTTTTTCAGATTCCTTTTGCTTGTGATATCCCTATAGGATATACAAACAACAAATAAATTTTCCCATGAATTGAAAGTGCTTATATTTTATAGCATCCAAGATCAACTCTTATGTCATGTTAACCTTGAAAAATATTGACCACATACTATGAAACCATTAAATACTAATAGCTGCAGGCGTACCAGACAATGACAGCAAAAACACACTCAGTCCCTCTGGGATCTGTTCATAAACATCCCCTTCCAGCATGGCAAACACTCCTCCCAACAGCAGATGCTGCTCTGGGGCGAACAAGCAGGAAGCTGGAGGCAGCTGATTTTTCTACTCTACATATAATTTTTTACTGCCTCATCATCAAGAATCTTTTTCACCAACTGCAAAGATTTTGTAAGAACAAGAGCCCCTCAAATTAAGCTACTTTGCAACAGCGGGAAGGAATGATATGCAAATGAGGAAGCATGAAGACTCTTTAATATTTAAGGTCATACCACCTTTGTCATCTCATTTTCTAGTCCCATTGTGGGGGAGAAAAGAAATCCAGTTTGCTCCCCATGATAAAAATAAGCTAATCCAAGACTTGAAGTCAATTTTAAGGGTAAGATCAAGATAGAGAAGGGAATATATTCAAGAGGAATATATACAGGAGCCAACGTGCTACATCCGAATTGCCTAGCCCCTAAAATCCAATGGTTCCAAAGTGGAGTTGGGAGCTCATGAGCTCACTCCTGAGCATCGATATCTGTATTTGCAACATGTACACTCATCTAAGGTGGAACATTTACAGAAACCTCTCTCCGAGAGACAGTCCTTGCTGCAACCATTTTAAATATGTTGATCAGCATTCTGGGAGATGGCCCAGGGTCTGACAAGTAGCACATTAGGGATAGAAGGAGAAATTGTACCTCGGGCTAGCAATGCCTGGTGCGCTCCCATCCATTTTCTTTCCATCTCAACTGTGGCCTGTCCCATATGACTTAGCCTGCTTCTTTCCAGTTCGTTCATGAAAGTTATTGTCAACACACCAGAAGCAGGCAGAGCTGCTGTGCCCACACTGCCAGGTTCTGCAGCAAAGGCAGACCATGTAAACAACCTTGTGATTGCTTCAGAGCTGACTGCCATGGGATAAACCCTCTCTGTGGCTAAACTGCAGTACCCTTGGAACTTGTCTGTCTAAGGAAATAAAAGCAGAGACTCCATCTCTAGATTTAAGATTTAAATATAGAAGGCAAAAAGAAATATATATATGTGCATATATATAATTTGCTTGAAATATCTATAATCTGATTTACCTGAAGATTTTCCAATAAATCCTATATATTTTGCTGAAGGCACAAATACATAAGTTCTGATACACATATTTCCATACTCATTTCTAATGATTTTTTTTCAAAAGAGGGCTGACATTTCTAGGGGACACAGTATCCCATCACAGAATACCTGGGAACCTTGCCATTAAAAAAAAAAATGCTGCCTGCTGTGATAGGAGATCACTTTCTTAAAGGGACCCTTTACCTATATGTCTGCAGTGTAAATGTTTCTCTTGTCTATAACCTGACCCATGTTCTACGTTCCTCTCTCCAACCCAAATTTAGCCCAGGGTCTCTCTATAAGAGTAAGGGCATTAGTTTAGCACCCAAGATATATATAAATGCCATTGCTTACTAAGCTATACTAATATGTCCCTAAATAATTATTTAAGTTATACCTATCAGGAAGTAAACATAAATGCATAACAATGACATTATTTTTAAATGTTTTATGGACCCCATAGCATTTCACAGATAGAGAACTGAGGTCAGCACTTCTAGCAAGCACAGCTGCCCCCTCCACATGCATGTATTTTTCTTTCTGTAACTCTGCATAGGTCTAAGAACCCCTGGTCACAGTAATAATGTTCCCTCCTACCCTTTACCACCTTTCACTCCTAACGGAAAGATTTCAACATGCCTAAGTCTAGGAAGAGATGATCTGTCCAGGAAGAAACACTGGTGGCTTCTTGCCTCGGAGAGAGTTCGCTTGATTAACCCGCTTTCCACACCATCTCTCCCTACTCTCCTGTGTTCCCTCTCCCACCCCACTGGGAGCAATGAATAGACATCACCCCACCCTCCAAACATACGTTAGAACCCAGAATAAGCAAAGAGCCACCTACCATTCCGTGTCTGAGAACTAGGATGCTGCTCCAGCCGTGTTTGCCCCAGAAATCCTCCCTACTTGGTTCTCATTAACCACATTCCAAACTGTAATGAGAAAGAGATTCTTTGCAGGTGGGGAGATTGTTTAAAATGAATAATAGACAGGTGATTTCCAAGACCCAATCTTAAACTCACTCAAGCCCCTGGGAATTGAGGGTTGAGGAGAAAAAAGGAAATTTGCAAAAACGAAAAAAGAAAAGAAAAAGGTAAGCATATAGCAAGCACCACCCACCCCCATAAAAGTAAAAGAAAAAGAGGAGATTTTTTAAAAAAAGAAGAAGAGTGGCTTGCTGAATCACCCTCTTTCACTGCCTGGAAACCATTGTGCAGCGTGATGCTGCCTGTACCATTGTGGAACCTACCAGAGGAGACGGACAGAGGGCTTGGGGAATGGGGTTGCTATGGCAACTGAAAGGAGCACACATGACGTCAAAGCCCAGAGAGGTCTAGGGAGGGGGAAGAGAAGGAAAGAGAAAGAGGAAAAAGTCTATGCGAGGCTCCAGCGACTGTGCTTTCTGGTGAAATGAGGAGCAGGCAAAATGTAAAGAAATAGGATTTTAAGCAGCCAATATCAGCAACTACAACATCAGGGAGCCGGTCTGCAGGATGCAGAGAAACAATCCACTGGATGCGGCGCTGGCCCTTTGCACAGCAGCACTGAGGAATAAATGCCAGCAGATCAAAAGGCCATTGGAAATGCAGTCAACCTCTGTTTTTCAACTACCTCAGCTTTTTGCAAACAGTAGGGAGAGAGGCATGCAGTATCTCTAAATGTCAAAACAAACGAGAGATGATCATAACCTCAGAAGAGAAGCAAGCATTTGATTCTCACCTGGATGACAGAGGTCATCTGTGCAGCAGTACCTCTTCTCTGTTTCCTTATTTTCATACAAATTCTGAATAAATGCCTACTACATCAAACTCAACAGACTAATGCTTACATTGCAATTTAAGGGTAGAAAAAGTATACTGATATCCTGAATTAGCAAATCAGGCTTCTTTTTTCTCTTTGCTGGTAATTATCCAGAAAAAAAAAATGTAAATTGCATTATTACTATTTGGGACAAATATCTCAATTTTATTTAAGTAATTTTCTCTACTTTTGGCTATTTTAAGGATATTTTTCAGTCTCTATACAGTTTTAAAATATACAAAAAGTAGTTTCATGAAATGAGATCCATTAATTAATTACACATTTAGAAAAAAAATCAAGTTTAACAAAAATATTTTAACCTTTTCTCACATAAGAAAATGTTTCAGCATATGTGTAGTTTGCCTAAACCAAGTAGCCCTAGGACTTTTCAAGCTACATAATCAAATCCAGTTCCTTTTTTGCTCAAACACCTCTGAGGTGGGTTTCTATAGACATCAATCCAGTAGTGCTGAGTTTCATGTGATTCTACATTATGTTTTAGAAGTAGCACACTTCTATGAATAAGGAGCTTCTTATGTTAACAGAAAAGATATAGATGCAACAGATGCATACTCAGCAGTGATGGTACACACAGCCATACAGCCTAAACTGTAAGGGACCACGTGGAGTTTGGCTGGTTTTATATCACTGTCATTGCTGCTATTGTTTTATTTGGAAAGGAAATTGAAAAAATAAAGGCTTAAGGGGGTTTTCTGTCCATTAAGTCCAATGGACAAGCTTCTGGATGTCTCTTCATTCTACTTTCAAGTTCAACAAGAATCAGTTGACAACTGTTAGTCTTCACCATGGGCCTACCAATACACGATAAATATCTCATGCAAGATTGTGAATTGAGAGACAAATAACTTTATGATAGAAAGAAATTATTATTCTGGCTTCTACGTTATTGTATTTTCATTTGGGGGGGTGAGATTGTGGTGCTGGAAATCAAACCCAGGGCCTCCCTCATGCTAGGCAAGCCCACTACCACTGAGCTACATTCCCTGCTTATATTCTAAACAAAAGGATAGTAGAAGTCAATCTTCAAAAACTCCGTATTAATGAGGAAAGAATGAATTTCAACTCTTACTTTACAATGTAAACATAAATATTAATTCAAGACAAGTTGCACAGCTGAACATAATGCTTAAAATCTATAAAGCTAATAAAACAAAATGTGTCTTTTAGAAGAAAGATATTGCCTTCTGACCTTGGACCAGGTTAAAATGTCTTAGGACACAGAAAGCACGTACCATAATATTTTTTTTTCCTAAAGTAGACTTCAGGCCTGGCATGGTGTCGCACACCTGTAATCTCAGAACTTGGGAGGCTGAGATAGAAGGATCACGGACTTGAGGTCAGCCTCAGCAACTTAGCCAAGCCAGCAATAATTTAGTTAGAGCCTGCTTCCAAATAAAAATAAAATAGGGCTGGAGGTGTGACTCAGAGGTGGACTGTCCCTGGGTTCACACACACACACACACACACACACACACACACACACACACACACACACATAGACTTGATCAAAATTAAAAGCTTCTACTTATCCAAAGTCACCATTAAGAAAATAAATAGACAAATCACAGACCAGAAGAAAGTAATCTTTTTTTTTTCAAAGCAAGGAAATCTCCCTTCCCTACATTATCAAAATGAACTACTAATTCATCTAAATTTTTTAGATGAATCTCAAAAACATGCATGAAAAAAAAAGACAAAAAGAGTATATACATATGAAGTTCCAGAATAGACAAAACTCCTCTCGTGACAGGAACCAGAACTAGAATTGCACGAGGGTGGCAGACAGTTGAGGACTATGTTAAGAGCCACAGGGAAATTTGTGTAGTGATTAAAATGTTCTACATCCTGATAGAGATGTGACTTATTATATGGCATATAGATTTGTCAGAACTCCTCGAAGTACAACTCTTAAAATCTATGCATTTCACACTATGTAAATTAAATTTTCATTTAAGAAAAAAAAATTAAGTCAATACCCAAGAAGAAAATAACTGAATGAGCCAGTAAATTGGAGTCCCTTACCCTCACATCTGAATGTTCAGACCCAAGCAGCCCCAGAAATAGGTAAAATCAGACTCAGGGTCACTAGGATCTTAAGAGACCCAGTAAACCCTCCTTGGGAAATAAACAATTGATGGAGTTTACATAACAACAACAACAAAAAGATGAGAATTCTTTTGTTTTGTTTTTTTTTTGTGGCATTGGGAATTGAACCCATGGGCATTCTACCTTCGAGCTACACTCCCAGTCCTGTTTTTTATTCATTATTTAGAAACAGGGTCTCACTAAGTTGCAGAGAGCCTCACTAAGTACCTGAGGCTGGCCTCAAACCCGGATCCTCCTATCTCAGCCTCCCTCCCAAGTACTGGGATTACAAGTGTGCGCCACCATACCCAGCTAAAAAATGAGAATTCTGACATTTAAAATATGGAATTTCAGAAATGGACGGAACTGGAAAATATTATGTTAAGTGAGATTAGTCAGTCATAAAAAGTAAAAAATCGTATGCTCTCCCTAATATGTGGAAGCTAGGGAGAAAATGGGACATAAGAGGGACTCCAGATGAAGAAGGAGAAGCCTTAGGTGAGCAAAGAATTTGACTTAACAGAAGGTGATGGGGGGAGGGGAGACACCCTAATGCACATGATGTACTTTCATGAACATATCAAAGTCAATTACTAAACTGAACTTGAGAGGAGGGAGGGTGAGGGAGTGGGACAGGAATTGGGGAAGGGTTAAATAAGAAATGTGTGCATGTATGCCTTTACCAGCTTGTACCTAACAGAGATGTATGACTACAATGTACCAATTAAAATAATAATAATAATAATGTTTTTTTTGTGGTACTGGGAATTGAACTCAGGGGCATTCTACCTCCGAGCTATACCCCCAGCCCTATTTTTTATTCTTTATTTTGAAATAGGGTCTCACTAAGTTGCAGAGTGCCTCACTAGGTAGCTGAGGCTGGCTGCGAACCTGGATCCTCCCGTCTCAGCCTCCCAAATGCTGGGATTACAAGCGTGCACCACCACGCCCGGCTATAATAATAAAATTTTTTAAAACTTAAAGATCTGGGGGTATATCTTGGAAGTAAAATGTGCCTGGATTAAATATTAAAAAAATAATTTAAAAAATGGAATTTCAGAAAGCCTGACAGTAAGCAGAACACTAGATCTACCTGTAGGGACTCTATTTCAGTGTCAGAACTCCACTCTGAAGGAGATTAAGGTGCTGAAGAACTGACTTTCCAAGCAGTAATAGGCTAACATAAAGTCAGGGAATTTGAAGGCCAAGTAAAAATCCAGTTTCTGAATCACAGTCTAACATGAATTAATGTGGCTAGCAGTAAAATCAACAAATTCCCCAAGGTTTCTTGTCAAAATTGATCCCAGAGTCAGAGAAACAGCCTGTCTCCACTTGCCAGGTACTTCCCAGGGTTTTGACTGAAACTTTTACCTCCCAGAAAATCCCTAGATCCCAGGAAAAACCAAGAGAGTTTCAGAAGAAAGGAGTGACAGGTCTGACTTCCAGGTCCTTGATCCACCTTGAGTTGATTCTTGTGCAGGGTGAGAAAGTGGGGTTTATTTCCATTTTCCTGCATATGGTTAACCAGTTTTGCCAAAACCTTTTGTTAAAGAGGCTATCTTAGCCGGGCGTGGTGGCGCATGTTTGTAATCCCAGCATTCGGGAGGCTGAGACCGGAGGATCCGGGTTCCCAGCCAGCCTCAGCTACCTAGTGAGGCACTCCGCAACTTCGTGAGACCCAGTTTCAAAATAAAGAATAAAAAATAGGGCTGGGGGTGTAGCTCGGAGGTAAAATGCCCCTGAGTTCAATCCCCAGTACCGCAAAAAAAAATAAATAAATAAATAAAATAAAATAAAGAGGCTATCTTTTTTCCAGTGTATACTTTTGGCTCCTTTGTCAAAAATCAGTTGACTGTAAATCTGTGGGTCTGTTTCTGAGTCTTCTATTCTGCTCCATTGGTCTGTGTGTCTGTTTTTGTGCCAGTACCATGCTGTTTTTATTACTGTGGTTTGGTAGTAGAGTTTAAAGTCAGGTATTGTGATGCCTCCTGCATGATTTTTATTGCTAAGAACTACTTTGGCTATCCTGGGCTTTTTGTTTTTGCAGATGAATTTAAGTACTGATTTTTCTATGTCTGTGAGGAGCATCCTTGGCAATTTCATGGGTATTGCATTGAATTTGTAGATCAGTTTTGGGAGGATGGCCAGAAGAGGGCATAGGACCAACACTTGAACACATAGGCACAGGTAAAAACTTTCTCAACAAGACCCCAAAAGCACAAGCAGCTCAAAGGAAGATCAATATATGGGATTACATTAAACTGAAGAGCTTCTGCACAGCAAAGGAAACTATCAAGAACCTTGACAGAGAGCCTACAGAGTGGGAGAAAATTTTTGCCAGTTACACTTCCGATAGAGGTCTAATATCTAGGATATACAAAGAACTGAAGAAAATCGCAACTAAGAAAGCAAATAACCCAATCAAAAAATGGGCAAAGGACCTAAATAGACACTTCACAAAAGAAGAAATACAAATGGCCAATAAATGTATGAGGAAATGTTCCACATCACTGGCAATCAGGGAGATGCAAATCAAAACTACCCTGAGATTTCACCTAACTCCAGTCAGAATGGCAATCATAAAAAACACGAACAACAACACCTGCTGGCAAGGATGTGGAGAAGTGGGAACCCTAATACATTGTTGATGGGAGTGCAAACTTGTGCAACCACTGTGGAAAACAGTATGGAGGATCCTCAGACGAATGGGAATGAACCTACCATATGACCCAGCAATTCCACTACTGGGTATATACCCAAAAGAATGGAAACCAAACTATCAGACCGATGCATGTATATCTATGTTTATAGCGGCTCAATTCACAATAGCCAAACTATGGAAGCAGCCAAGATGTCCATCCACAGATGAAAGGATTACAAAACTATGGGATATATACACAATGGAATTTTACTCAGCCATAAAGAAGAACAAAATCATGTTCTTTGCAGGGAAATGGATGCAACTGGAAAACATTATGTTAAGTGAGATTCGCCAGTCACAAAGAGTAAAGAAACATATGTTCTCCCTAATATGCGGATGTTAGGGAGTAGATGGGACATAAGAGGGTCCCCAGATGAAAAAGTAGAGACTCTCAATAAACAAAGAAGTAGACTCAACCGAAGGGAATGGACGGGGGGTGGGGGGGGAGAGCATAGTAAGGCACATGATGTACTTACACAATTATATCAAGATCACTCACTGAACTGAACTTGAGAGGGAGGGAGGGCGAGGGAGCGGGGTGGGAATTGGGGATAGGGTCAGATGAGAAATGTGTGCACATTTGTCTTTATCAATTTGTACCTAACAAAAATGTATAAATACAAAGCACAAATTATTACAATAAAAATAAAAAAAAGAAAGGAGTGACAGGTTCTCCATGATAGCGATGTCACCAAAGAAGAATATCACTTAGTCATACTGTCAACAATTAAGATTAGTATGTCATGAATTAGGAGGGTGGTAAGAGGATGCAAAAGGTCTGAATAAAAGACAGAAATATTATGAAACTTAAATCAATAGAACTTGATGTGTGATTGAATATTCAGGGAGTGTCAAGGATCAATGTTAATTCTCTGAGTTCTATGTATCATTTCATAGAAAGATAGATAAGAATGTCTTCCCTCAGAGAAACAATCATGTATCTTTCATGATCCTATTAATACATAACATTTCCCCAAGTGTGAGAACACTCATCTTTTGCAAAACTATTCCATAGTTTGAAAGCTTCAGAAATACTCCATCTGAGCCAGGTGTGGTGACACATTCTTGTAATCTCAGGACTTGGGAGGCTAAGACAAGAGGATCATAAATTCAAGGTCAGCCTCAGCAACTTAGCAAGCTCCTCAGCAACTTAGCAAAACCCTACTTCAAATTTTTTAAAAAGTAAAATAAGAGCCGGGCGTGGTGGCACACGCTTGTAATTCCAGCATTCGGGAGGCTGAGACTGGAGGATCTGGGTTCGCAGCCAGCCTCAGCTACCTAGTGAGGCACTCCAAAACTTAGTGAGACTCAGTTTCAAAATAAAGAATAAAAAATAGGGCTGGGGGTGTAGCTCGGAGGTAGAATGCCCCTGAGTTCAATTCCCAGTACCGCAAAAAAAAAAAAGTAAAATAAAATAGGGCTCGGGTGTAGCTTAAAGGTAGAAGTCCCCTGGGTTCAATCCCTAGTACCACAAAGCAAATAAAAGAGAAATGCTGCATACACGTGATATCTCCCTTTTGGAAACCATGTTGCACATTAGTAAATTAGAGGTGCTAAGAAACCTTAAGTTAAAAAAAAAAAAAGCTATTTAAATCTCAAAATTATTTCTAGAATGTAGTTTTAAATTAATATATTTTATCACTCTGTTTGGATGAGAAACACAGGGTCAATACCTTACCAAGACCATAAAGATCTTCACTGGAATGAATTTAAACTATGAATGGTTCCTAATATGCGCAAACTTGGTGACCTTTTATTGTCATAAGAGAAGGAATCTACCTCTACACTCACTTTCCTTTGTAACTACTCAACTTTATTTTATAGCAGTTATGTTTATAAAAAATTAAGCAGAAAAGTACATAGAATTTCTATATCCCCTGCTCTCCATCCTACAGTTTGTCCTTTTAATAACTTCTTTCATGTGGTAACTTCATTATAACTGATAGACCAATATTGACACATTATTAACTGAAGTTCATCATTTGCTCTAGGGTTCACTCTGTATTGTGCAGGACTGTGGGCTTTGAAAAAATGCAGAATGTCATGTTGCACTTATTTTTAATTTTCTTCCTGCTTAGGAGTCAATTTTATATCCTAACAATGATTGTGCTCTCATCAAATGAAAGTAGATAAAATTGGTCTTATGAAAGTTTTTCCTAGTGGGAAGAGCACTACTGTTAGAATTCAATGGCAGAAAATGTACTTTGAGCCAATTTTTATTAAGCTGATAAAAGCATTGATTTTTTTTTTTTTTTGGCTGGGAATCCCCATATCCAGCAAAATTATGTTCTTTTGTGGTTAAACATACTTTGATTCTATATTCAGAGTATTTGTCTCAGTGAAAATAGTTACCTATAGTTTTTCAGAAGCCTGATTTGGGAAGTCTGGATTTAGTTCTCAAATGACAATGGAGGGAAAATCTATTTAAAAATAATATCAAAGAAGCTTCAACTGCCTCAGGTGGCAGCAGTTTAAAGAATTCAATTAGCGAATTTGTCTTTCAAACAATAAAGCTAATAGAAAATGCCTGTTCTTAGATCCTGGAAGAAGCTGGTTTGTGAGTAAAGAGGCAGTTACTCTGGCCAGACATCCTCAGGTTTATCCACACTTCAATCCATGCACATCGGTAGCAATTTCAATTTTTCTTATCCTCGCTGTACTTCAGTGCCCTGCAAGCATGACAGAGCATGAAGACACCATGGTGTACATTTGAGCTTGGTCTAGAAATTCAACTTCTTACCCCTGGGTAGCAATTCCTATCTTCATGAAAAAAACTGTTCTCAGCTTTGTCATCAGAGTGATCAAAGGACAGTCACTAAAGCAGGCAAACAGAATGCCCCCAGGTTCCATCCCCAATACCAAAAAGAAAAAAAAAAGTACTGGACTTGGTATATGTAGTGCAATACATTTTTAAGCCAAATATGGACAGCTTACATTTAGCCTGAAAAGCCAGTAGACTTTTTTTTTATTTTTTATTTTTTTTTTTTTTTTGCAGTAATGGGGATTTAACCCAGGGGCATCCTACCTCTGAGGTACACCCAGTCTTATTTTTTACTCTTTATTTTGAAACAAGGTCTCACCAAGCTGCAGAGGAGGGTTTCACTAAATAGCTGAGGCTGGCTGCGAACCCAAATCCTCTGGTCTCAGCCTCCCAGGTACTGGAATTACAAGTATGCTCCACCACACTCGGCTTTCCAGTTGATTATAACCAATAAAAAACAACAAAATTTTTTTCTGTGTCCTAACCATGCCATTTAACCTTTATTACAATGTTATTTTCAAGAGGAAGACAGAGCTAGGCATGGTGGTATATCCCTTTAATCCCAGTACTTGGTAAGCTGAGACAGGAGGATCACAGGTTCAAAGCCAGTCTAAGCAACTTAGCGAAGCTCTCAGCAACTCAGCAATACCCTGTTTTCAAATAAACAATAAAAGGAGACAAAGAAATAAGAATGTGATTTTGCAATATCATAAAGATGGAGCCACAGTTGATAGTAATAAAACTCAGTATATGTCTTCTATGTGTGAAGAAATTAAGAGATTTCTAAAAGAATGTGTAAATGTGTGTCTCAATAACCATTCTCACTGCTGTAATCCAGAATGGCTGACCACACAGCTTAGAGGAAGGAAGACTTATTTGCTCACAATTTTCGGAGATTATGGGATTCAGTCCATGTGAGGCCAGTATCTACAGATCTCAGGGCGTAGTGGCAGGAAGCAGAGAGGGGGAGGGAGTAGGGGCTCTGCTCTTACATCATGGAGACTGGAAGCAAAAGACAGCAAGCAAGCAAGGGGATTCAAAGACAAAAGCACAGTCCCTCAGGCCACATCCCCAGAGACCCACCTTCTCCAGCCACACCCCACCTGCCTAGATTACTGCCCAGTAAATCCATTACAGTGGACTTATCTACTGATGAGGTTACAGCCCTCGTGATTCAATTACATAAACTCTGAACATTGATACATAAGCTCTTCAGAGAACATTCTGTATCCAACCATAACAATGCTTTTAAAGCTTATTGAAAAGATGTATAAGCAGCAAAAAGGATATTGGATTTATCAGCAGATTTTACTTAAAACATAGGTATGCTGCTTCGTTTCTGGGTGATCTGAGTAAAACGCATGGCCTATTTCTCAAATTTCCCAAATTAGTCATTGGCATATGAAAATAAAAATATTTACTTCACAGACTTTTTGTGAGAAACAAATTAGATAATGTATGTGACTGCCTGGCACAACCCTTGGCATATGATAGTCACTCAGTAGATACTGAATATTTAACTGGATCTGTTTGTAATAAGAGAGATGTAATCCCTGGTTAAATTTAAATGTTCTGACATAACTGTGTAAGCTATGACATTGTCCACTGACCCAGGAGCATTCATCTTCTGATGCTTGATGATGTTCTTGAAATGTTTACACCAAAGGAGATGCAGTTGATTATACATTACTTTGGCAGTGTTGAAGAAGCACTATAGAACTAATAATAAACCTGAAGAAGAAATTTGAGTCTCCCTGCCAGTCTACACTGAGGATATTATTCAGGACATCAGCGATTCTCACTGGAAATTTCCCAGTGAAGATTCAGTTATTTGAGAGTTGTTATTCAAAGGCATACTCTTCCACAGGAAATGTTGAGCCAAATTTAAGGGGAAAAAAAAAAACTAAGAATCAGTTTAGACTCAGCTGTCAGAGCTATGTGACATTTTTGTAATTTAATTAAAATGAATTCAACCAGCCAATCACTGAGTAGCATACAAAGCACTGTCCTAGAAATTTAGAAAAGAAGTCTGAGCAGTCTGAGCTGTGGGCATCATAAAAAGGAAGTTCATAATCTTATTGCAAGACTGTTCCCCTTGGGGGGGAATCAATAAATAATTCCCTATATGCAGGATAAAGCATTGAAGTTTCTAGTTTAGAGAGGGAAGAAATCAACATGTGCATTCTTGCTGAAAATATGGATCTCCAACCCTATATTTATTTTGGGAAGCAGCACAGTCCAATAAAAATGGAAATCTAAGTCTCAGTTCCACTGTGACTAATTACCCATGAGATGCTGGACAGACAGTAGCACTCTAAATTTCAGTTTCTGCATTTACAATGTATCAGGTCTGTATAACACAATAATTATGTTCTGTAACAAAATGGAACAGAGTCTTAAGATGACTCTTAAGGAATGAATAGAATGTGGACAGTTGGAGATTTAATAAAAATAGACTTAAAAGCAAAGGAAAACATATTCGGATGAGAGTAAGGAGATTACACTTCCCTAGTTGGAGTAAGTAGAAAACAGTAGGAGAAATGGAAATTGTTCAGCCAGATTGTCGTCTAGGCAAAATATGCAAACCAAACATTTACATTGTAAATGAAAATGTAAGACAGGAAGAACAAGATCCACTGTTGAAGTCAACTAAGGTTTTGTGAGTCTTTTAATCAATATTACCTGATAGTACTAAGGTCACAGTTACTATATCTTAACATTAGAATCACCAATATCATCATGAACATCATCATTCTTATTATTGATAGTGTCTACTGACAGCGTGCTCTGCACCAGGCAGGACACTAGTTGTACAGACAGCTCTCAGTCACAGCCCTATTTACCATCATCTCACTAACATCTATCAATCCTCCACCCTGTGCTTGGGCCCATGCTCCTTAGCTACAACTCTCACCATTATATCATAAGGCGGGAGGAACTCACTCTCACTTATATGTAAGGAAACTAAGACTTGGAGAGTGTTTAAGTCACTTCTTCAGGATCACAAATGACCATTGATGAGTCAGGGTTTCAATCGATACATATCTGACTGAAATTCCTACATTCAGAGAGGAAAAAAAAAAAACTGCTAATGCATTCAAATTGCAAAAGTTACATCTCCCAATTGAAGATGCTTGTACACACTCAGAAAGAGAGCACTGGATCATGGTGCCATCACTATTGTCTTGTGTGGCACATACAGAAAATTGGCAGTCAGGGATGCTATAATCTTTTCAGATGGAGCAGAGAAACACTGAAGAGGAAAAGTAGAAGAAGCCCTTCCAGGGTATGAGGTAACCTAGCTCTTTTAAAATGTGGCATGACTATGAAGTGCTGAGAAAAAGCAGCAGCTTATAGAATACCTGGTGTTCCACACCATGAAACTGCATGGTCTGGTTGTTGTTTTGAGCAAAGGCTTTAGGCCAATTATGAATTTAAGAGACAAAGTTTTGTTCTCTTCAAATAGCTATAGTCAGTCTTTGAACTGAAAAAAGAAATTTCATATATAGATGTAAAAAGATACTGGCAGCAGGCTTTTCAAATACAGCTGTCCACTTTGATTGGAGACATTATCTAAAGAAATGAAGCACAATGGTATTAGGGATGCACATGTATGCGCACAAACACACACCATGTAGCCATCAGTCAGCAAATATTCATTGAACATCCACTATGCATCACAAAGACAAAACTTGTCCAGACACTGCTTCTGCTCTTTCAAAGAGCTCAATGTTTTTTAGACATGGATATGAATAATCATAAAGCGAGGGTTTTTTGTGGTACTGGAGACTGAACCCAGAGGCATTTTACCTCCTAGCTACTATATCTCCAACCTTTAAAAAAAAGACAAGGGTCTTGGGTCTTTCTAGGTCGCTGAGAGTATAACTAAGTTGGTCAGGCTGCTCTTGAAACTGTGATCCTCCTGCCTCAGCCTCTACCCCCAAGTACTGGTATTACAGGCATGCACCACCATCCCCAGCTCAAAGCAAGGTTTTTTGTTTGTTTGTTTTTTAATTAAGAAATTATTCACATGAGTGCAACAAAACAACAAAAGTTTGGGGAAAAGAAGTTATTTCTAGCTAGGATCATCAGTATGGTCAGCAATGTATTTGATGAGAAATTTCTAGGAACATAGAAAAGAAAGCCTCAGATAATGAAGAGTTCACCAACCAAAGATCTAAAAAAAAAAAAAAACAAATGGAGAAACAGGCCAGTTTATTCACTATCACAAATGACAGCAAGAGATTACAAGAGCTTACCATAATGAGTCTGGGGTATACAAACCAGAGATGAAGTTCAAATCCCAAAACATATAAAAATTAAATGGAAACAAGATTCAGTTTATAATTAATGTAACACCCAAATAGAAAACACTCTGAATCCATCCAGTGAGGACCTACTGCCCTGAGGTATAAGTCTCACATGATTTCCTAGAATGAACTCTTCTAACTTGTCAACATTCCAATAAGGCAAAAATATAAACAAAAGTTAATTCCCTCAGTTCCTCAACAGTTTAACACTAAATAATTTCCTTTTAGGTGTCAAGCATTGTGCTATGCTCTTTAACATTTATTCATCTATTCCAGACACTATTTCATTGAATATAATTCACACTCAGTTTGTAGAAAGAATTGAGATATGCCGACTCACTAATCTTTCAATAAAGTCACTTGCTTCAAAGTAAAAAGAAAAAAAGTTATTCCACTTTTTTCCCCTTCATTGGATAGACTCAAGATTTATTTTTGGAACTAATCAGATACTGCTAAATAATATATTTATATTTTCTTCTTCTAACTCAAAATCTGGTCAAAATATATTCTGAAACATCACAAACACAGCATAGCAAAACTAAGCAAATCATTATGTTAGCTAAATGAACAACACACCTATGTCCTGATTTTTATAAATAGAAATACAGGCATTCTGAAGGCCTAATGCTAAGTAAACACTTTGGTTTGGTATGGTACTGAGGATTGAACCCAGGGACATTCTACCTCTAAACTACATCCCCACCCTTTTTTAGTGTGTTTGTTTGTTTGGGGGGAGCTGTTGGTTGGTTTGGTTTGGTGAACTAAATATCTTACAAATACCTTACTTTTTTTTTTTTTTTTTTTTTTTTTTTTTTTTTTTTTTTTTTTTTTTTTTTTTTTTTTTTTTTTTTTTTTTTTTTTTTTTTTTTTTTTTTGCGGTACTGGGGATTGAACCCAGGGGCTTTCTACCTCTGAGCTATACCCCCAGCCTTTTTATTTCTTATTTTGTGAAACAGGGTCTTGCTAGTTTGCCTGAGAGTCTCACTAAATTGCTGAGGTGGGCCTCAAATCTGGAATACTCCTGTCTCAGTCTCCCAAATACTGGGATTACAAGTATGCGCCATCATGCCCAGCTAAGTAAACACTTTGAGATACATAAAATATTTCCTAAAATCTGAGGACTCTGATTCACCATAAAAGAGTTCAGGAGAAAGAAACTGTGAATTATAGATAGTTCAAAATTTTTGTGACATGAAGGTTACATCCTCAACTAGACTTGCTGGAAGAGAGCTTGGTGAAGTCATTTCTCAGGCAGCCCATCATCACCAACAGCCAACACAGGGCTTGGGAGAAAATAGGAAGGAATTATATTTATTAAAGATTTAGATAATTAATCATATCCATTCTCAGTTGTCTAAATTTTCCTAACATTTATTATAAGAACCAACCTTTCCCTTTCCTAAGGCTAATTCAGAGTCTCTCAAATAAACATTTTTCAGGAGATACATTATACCATGTCTTTTGAAAAAAGAAAGAAAACAACTTAAATTCAACATAATCTGTTCCTAAACTGAACCACTAAAGTGAAAATGACTCCATTCTAAACCTTGTACCCACAAGAGACTAGCCTCCTGTAGGAAAATCCCATCATGGACCCCACCTGGACCCTCCTCGGGTGTCCACTCCAGAGTAGCCCATTTGAGTCCGTGGGAAACAAGACAGCTTCATAGGCATGCACACAATTCCCTCAGTAGAGCATAAGTTTAATGACAATAGAGCCTTTTCTATTTATGTCTAGATCTACTATACCTACAAGAGTTCATAGTAGACACCTGATGCTTTTTCTTGTTGAATGAATGGATAATTATTGAATCTGTGAATCACTAAAACAGTCAGGAATGAACAATACAAGAGTAGACATTTTCAGTCTCCCAGCTTCTGCTATTGCTCCCTACAGTCTATTCTCCCACAGCAACCATGATGTTACATTATATCCCATCTTGACTCTTCCCTATGCAAAACCCCACAATGGCTTCCAGCACAGACGAATGCAAATTTCTTTGCATTTCAAAAGCCTGCCAGCCCCCCATGCTCTAACTTCTGATTCTCTCTCTGACATCATTCTCTACCTTCTTTCTTTCACAGTCCTACCTGCTGTTTCTCAGACACATCAAGAATACTTCCACTTCCTGCCTTTTGCACTTCCTATTCTCCCAGTCTGCAATGCTCTTCCTTATTGAGTTCCATAACCTTTGAGAAGCCTGTCTAAAATAGTACATACATCCCCTCCATCCCATGCCAGCAGCTATTTTTCTGTATAACAGTTACTGCTCTCTGACATATTAAATGTAATGGTACCCACATCACCTCCATCCCATCCCAGCAGCTGTTTTTCTATATAACAGTTACTGCTGTCTGACATATTAAATGTTTATGTGATCTTTTTCTGTCTCCCCCACTGAAGTATATGAAGATAGAGACAATGTTTTATTTATCAGTGAATTCTTAGTACCTGGAACAAAGCCTGACATATGTAGGTTTATATAGTGTATCACTGTGACAGTGTATCTGTAACTGTTACACTTATTATATGATATCAATATTTGGTGAATACCCAAATGAAACAATCTTTCAAAGTTGCTCAGACATCCTTAGAACTTCTATAGAGAGAAGATATCATTCAGTCAGGAAATATTTATCTGGTACTTCCTGGTACTTCTTCTGTACTTGGCTCTGGGAAAAGTAAGGAGGTGAACAGGCAAGAAGCACATAAATCTCTCACATATCCAGCCCTCAAGAAGCCTGGAATAGAATTTAAGCATCTTTTATAAATTGCTACAGGCCATGTACAAACTGTAAAGAGAAACAGTTCTACCTGGCAGGTAGAAAGGCTTCCTGGAAGAAGTGAAACACAGACTTGAAGGAACTTCCCATAAGGAAGAAGCAGCATGAGCAAGCTCAAGGCAGCACAGGCCAGTCTGGTGGGTCCAAGTAAAGAAAATAAAGTGTGGTCAGAGCACAAGAAGAGCACATGGTGCAGCGTGCACGAATGGTAAGAGTTGAGGCTTGAGCCAGGTACAGTGACACATGCCTATAATCCCGGTACCTGGGAGACAGACAGGAGGATCACAGGTTCAAGGCCAGGCTCGGCAACTTAGTGAGGCCCTTTATCAAAAAAAAAAAAAGGCTGGGGGTATAGCTCAGAGTTCACCTCTGAGTTCAGTTCCTAGCAAAAAAAAAAAAAAAAAAGAGTCAAAGTTTCATGGGAAAGGGAAGAACTGAATGCTAATTTCTCCTGTTAAGGATCTGGAACTTTATCCTGAAGCCCAAAGAATCATTTTTCCTTTTTAAGATTCAGACCCAGCCAGGCATGGTGGCACATGCTTGTAATCTCAGTACTTGGGAGGCTGAGACCAGAGGATCCAGGTTCACAGCCAACCTCAGCTATTTAGTGAGGCTCTCCACAACTTAGTGAGAGATCCTGTTTCAAAAATAAAGAATAAAAAATAGGACTAGGGGTATAGCTCAGAGGTAGAATGCCCCTGGGTTCCATCCTCAGTACCACAAAAAAAAAAAAAAAGATTCAGCCCAGTAGGATCATTACTACTTTAAATTCTGAAAGGAATGAATGAAACTAATATCTCTATCTACATGCATCACAACTCTACTATAGGCATTGCAATGCTGTAAAAATCATCTTTAAGTAATACCTAAAAGGGAACACCAACATGGGACATCTTGACATGGAGACTGGAGCTTTGGAGTTTTGTCGTTGCCATTTGATTTCATCCTTTCTTCAAATGTGGTCTTCTCAACATCTTTTCCAGGTTAGACTGTGGTCTTCAGTTTCCCACTGGCCGCCCCTGCGGATGTCTGACTTCCCTGGCACCAGCGCTCCTCTAGAGAGGTCCTGCCATAGTTGTTTGTTAGTTTGCTTAGAATAATTCAGCCCTAAGCCCCACCTTTTGTATAAAGAAGAAAAAGAGGTGGTAAGACCAAAGCTGAGCTAGGAACTTCTCGTCTATGTCTCATTTTCAAGTCATAGTAGCTTGGACATTACAGACTCATCATTCTGGATTCTCAAGCCAAGAGCCAAGTCCAGTTAGCTCAGTGTGTAATTTTTCACTAGTTGATTCAATGTAATTTTGCCAATGATTTTCTACTCTTTAGTATCATTACTAAAATATATTCATTCAAAACTGCCAAGTATTAAACTCAAAACAGTAAAGTTTTTACATCAAACAACAAATTAGAGCCAGGTATGGTGGCATGCGCTGAAAATCTCAGCAGTTGGGAGGCTGAGAAGGAGGATCACAGGTTTGTGGCCAGCCTCAGCAACTTAGTGAGGCCCTATTTCAAAAATAAAGAGTAAAAAATAGGGCTGGGGGTATAGCTCGGAGGTAGAATGCCCCTGGGTTCAATCCCCAGTACTGCAAAAAAAAAAAAAAAAAATAGAGCTTTCTTTCACAAGGAGCAAATATTAAGACACAAGGTGTATATACCAAATTACACAATATTTAATTTTATCCCCTCATCCAGAATCTTGAGTCACAAAAAGCATTTCCTCATGTCTATCCTCAGTACTCAGGCTTGGACAGGGGCAAGTCCCTGACACAGATCTCTTCATAACTGATACAGCCAGGCCCCAGGGGCTCTAGTCCATCTCTGCACATTATTCAAAATACAGGGAGGGAAAGCCACAGTGGGCATTGTATTTGTCAGCTATTATTTTCATTCTCCTCATGGGGCAGAAGAAAAGGAAAAAGAAAAAAGGCAGCTCTGCAGGACACGCTGACACAAGCAAAGTCAACCAGGCTGCCTATGCTCTTCATTTAGTGAGTGCTTTCTAAATTACCTTTTAGACTCTTTCCTACTAGGAGGTATTTATGCTTCCAACTGGATCTACCTGATGCTTACTTATATAAAATGGTATGTGCTACTTGAGTATAATTAATGGCTGTAAGGTGGTTGTTTAGAAAGGCTGGAAAGTTGTCTCTTAAAATCTGTTTTATAAATAATAATGCATTGCAGCCAGGCGTGGTGGCGCACGCTTGTAATCCCAGCATTCGGGAGGCTGAGACCGTAGGATCGAGGCCAGCCTCAGCTACCTAGTGAGGCACTCCACAACTTAGCGAGACTCGGTTTCAAAATAAAATAATAAAAAAAAAAAAATAGGGCTGGGGGTATAGCTCAGAGGTAGAATGCCCCTGAGTTCAATCCCCAATACCGCAAAAATAAATAAATAAATAAATAAATAAATAATAATGCATTGCATATTTTTAAATTAAGAGTAGATTTTAAATGTTTTTAGTACAAAAATGATAAGTATGTGAGGTAATAGATTTGTTAATTTCCCTGATTTAATCATTCCACATCACAAAAATATATATGTGTATATCATATTGTACTCCATGAATATAAACAATTACTATTTTTCAATTTCAAATATTTTTTGTGGTATTGGGGATTCTCCTCTGAGCTATACCCCAGCCCTATTTTATTTTTTATTTTGAAACAGGGTCTCACTAGGTTGCTGAGGCTGGTCTCAAATCTGCAATCCTCCTATCTCAGCTTCCCAAATACTGAGATGACTGGTGTGCTGCACCAACCCTGCTTAAAAATAATTTTTAAAACTATTTTAAAAATACACACAAAAGTATTCAGAGAAAGTTAAAAAATAAAAAAATAATGCGACTACTAAGTAAGTAAATGGTAAATTATTACCTATGTACATTTATGAAGTCGATAACTGTACTAAATCATGTTAGAAAATTCACACTGAATAATTTAAAGAACCATACTATAAGACACAATTTATAATTTACATTAGTTCTGAAAAGTGTGTGTGTGTGTGTGTGTGTGTGTGTGTGTGTGTGTGTAATATACATATGGCTTACATAAAATATGCCATGAGTACCATGTGGCACTATATAGTACTTATTTTTATTAATATGTATCCTTTTATAGCTATGAGTAAGGATATAAAATGTATGATAGTAGTAAGTTTTTCCATAACTCAAAAATTAATAACAGCCTTATGTTCCCTCTCAGCACACAGGTATAGAAACAAAATAAAGATATTTAGGTCTACTATTTTATCTATGAGTAAAGAAGGCTTTAAGACAGATAGTCTTTGCCCACTTCCACCTTGTCTCCCTATAATTTTACTGGATACATTAACTCTCTAGCTGCCGGAGAAAAAGATAAGAACACTGCTTAAAGGAGTTAAACAAATAGTAAAGATTTAAACTAATGAATAGAGGCTATTCGTTAACCTTTAACACTGCTTTGTACTAAAAGAATCTTTATATACATATTGTATTTTGTAACCTTTACTGTTTTCTTAAGCCCATTAAATGTCATGGGAAATGGCTTTTCTAGTTAAAGACATACCTACTCAACCCTTAAAAAACAAGACTGCAAAAATTCCTGTTCTATATGCCTCACTGCAAAAAAGATAGTATAAAAAACAGCTACTAACAAGCAATAAACAGATACACTTCAAAAGTGCATGTGGTGTGGGCGTATTCTCGCGACCTTGTCTCAATCCACACCTATCGAAGGACCCCCAACCCCACTGCCTGGAGGGCTGGACCCCCGCAACTTGCCTAGCTTACTTTTGCACTCCACTGTGATTACATAACAAGTCAATTCAAGGACAGCAGCTGAATCCATACAAAAAAGACAGTATCAAACAAATTTTTCATTATGTGATCTTAAGGTTAGTACAAACATGAATACCTATAAATAGTAATAAATAATGGAAAGTATCCCCATGCTATTTCTATTAAAAAAGGAAGCATGGATGTATGAAATGTACTCACCATGACCACCCAACATGTCACCTATAGCTCTTCTGAGGCTTGGATCTAGAACGGCCCCCAAAGCTTATGTATCTAAACCGTGGTCCCCAAAGCAGCATGGTTCAGAGGTGGGGCATTTAGGCTATTATGGGGTCACGAGCAAGGGTTCTGACCTCATCGGTGGAGTAACCTACTGATGGCTGGGTGGACTACTGGAAGGTGGGACCTTGCTGGAGGCAGCAGGTCATTGGGGTGTGCCTTGGAAGGGTTCATCTTCTCCTCTCTCCTCTCTCTACTATTTCTGTCTCTTTTCTCTCTTCTTTCTCTCTCTCTCTCTCTCTCTCTCTCTCTCTCTCTCTCTCTCTCTCTCTCCCTCTCCCACTTTCTGACTACCATAAACTGAGCAGCTTTCTCTGCCATATCCTTTTGCCATAATGTTCCTGCCTTAGAGCCAACCACGGTGGACTGAATCCTCTGAAATCAAGAGCCAAAATCAATCTTTCCTCCTCTGACTTGTTTTTGTCAGGAATTTTAGTCAGTACGATGGAAAAGCTCACTAACAAGCTCCAAGAACACTTCTTGGTACAATTTAGGCATATGGTAAATATTTATTAAATGAATAAATAATAAAATAAATTAATGAATGCTTAAAATGATATAATATATTGTATATTGTAGGGGCAGGAAGGTGTGATACCTTTTCATACCAATCATAAGGGGCATGGTAACACCTTCATAACAAAAGACAGTTTAACAAGAGAAAAGTATAATAAAATTTACTTAAAGTTTTACATAATATGAAAGCCTTCAAAAATGAAGACCCAGCCGGGCATGGTGGCGCACGCTTGTAATCCCAGCATTTGGGAGGCTGAGACCAGAGGATCCAGGCTTGCGGCCAGCCTCAGCTACCTAGTGACACCCTCCACAACTTAGTGAGACCCTGTTTCAAAATAAAGAATAAAAAATAGAGCTGGGGGTATAGCTCAGAGGTAGAATGCCCCTGAGTTTAATCCCCAGTACCACACACACAAAAAATGAAGACCCAAAGACCCAGAGGAAAGTGTCATTTTTTATGATTAAGTTTTATGAAGAATGAACTGCTGTGTAAAAATGTAATATGACAAAAAGGGCATGATCTAATGGTAACACACTGAGGGAGGAAACTCATCAAGGCCCGTACACTCAGATTCTTCTATGTAGCATTTGTGCCACATGGACATGCTGGGTATGGGCAGCACCCTCTAGCATGAGAGTCTTCAAGGGAAACGGGAAAGTGACTTTTCTAGGTTTTGTGGCTTGTATTGGGAAGAGAGGTTCTGATTTCTATAATATGCCTTGGGGAAGAATTCTAATTTCTATGGCTTTCTTCAGAGGAGAACAATGAGGGAGAGAGAGGAAGGCAGGACAAGGTCAGAGAGATCTAGTTTCTGAAGTCTTTCCAATTCCCTGGTTTAAAGCATTCTGCATAGCAAGGCTTCAGACTTTAGGGTATTGTTTTCTGAGCCCCAACAATATGTGATGCCATCAATTCAAAAATTGCATATAGCACTCAGTATGCTAGCTCTTAGTAATTCAGATCCAGCTATTTATTAATAATACTACATTGTTGTTAGTATGCATTATGTTAAGTAGATATATACTCCCCTATGAATATGGTCTGAGGACAATGATAATAGTTTCAAACTTGGCTAAATAATATACACACACATACACTTCTTCCAAATTTTAAAAGCACTAAGTTTATACTTTTAAACAGTAATGTTAAAAATATAAACCATGCCTTAAATAATAATGGAATAGTAATCCCTTTTACCTCTTTTTAACTTTGAACTTATGCTAGATATTATAAAAGCAGAAATAATATTAACTAATATAAGCACTAAACACCTTGTAGCTTTTATATAAGTTCTACATAATTTATGTGCATAAAACTTATATAATTATATGTAAAACTATATATAATTTTAAGTGACTTACATGTTTAACAGTTCAATGACATAGATGCTATTGATTCTCCTGATTTTATAAATGAAAAAATCGAGATCTAACCAAATTGCTTAAGATCACACAACCAGAATGTGGCAGAATCAGCCTAGAATCTTGGTTTATAACCATTCTATCATGCTGCATTTCAGTAACAAATGAGATTCATGTGATATGATAGTCAGAGACACAGGATAAGACCATTATTTAAAATCTGAAATAAAGCTAAAATGACTGCTTTTTAAGTAGGGAGAGCTATGCTGCCAGTGCGCCAACTCCCCAAGCAGAACGGACTCCTGACGTCACATAGGACTTCTGGGAAGCATGAAGTTCCAGAACTGGCAGGCTTACAGTAGCAGCACAAGAGGTTGGCATTGGCTGTGAAATAAAATAATGGATGCTCGCCTCCCATATTAGTAATAGTTTGGTATTTGAGTATTTTAAGAGCATGTTTGTTGGAGTGAGTCTAGCTGACTTTTACAAGGAAAAGGCTGGCACTGATTGGTTGATTTATAGAAGAATATTCACTGAGATGAGATATTCCTGATTGATTAAACAAGTTTAAAACTAGTTCTGGTGGTTACTTGTCACCATCATTATAGAAATAACATTTATTGATTGAATGGGTTTAAAACCAGTCCCAGTAATTAATCGTCCCATGGCTAAAAAGCAATTAGTCTTTTACTAGGGGTATGGAAGCTATTATTCTCAAACCTCCCTTTTGGTCCCCCCATCAGCTGAAGCTGCAGAATTGTCCAGATCTTCATCTTGTCATTGATGCTCCTTGAAGATAATATTTTGTTTGTGGCAATGAGACTTTCAGTTTGAAGGTGAATGTATCAGTCAACTCTTTAGCACTATGATGAAATACCTGGCACAGGCTACTTATGATGAAAAAGATGTTTATTTAGTTCACATTTTTGAAAGTTCAAGGACATGGCACCTATATTAGGTTAGTTCCCCAGAGGACATAATGGCAAGTGCCAGGGAGTAGCACTCAAGCAGAAGCAGGTAAATGATTGAATGATTGCATCTCACACCAGGGGCAGAGAATGCATGAGAAACCAGGCTCACTGAGAGAGAGAGAGAGAGAGAGAGAGAGAGAGAGAGAGAGAGAGAGAGAGAGAGAGAGAGAGAGAGAAAATGAATATGTATGTATTGAATCCAGGGGCATTCTACCTCTGAGCTATATCCCCAGCCCTATTCTATTTTTTGTATTTAGATACAGAGTCTCAGGAAATTGCTGAGGCTGGCCTCATTCATTTTGTAACAACCCTCTCAAGGACTCAAGGAGCCACATAGGAATGGCCTCCTGAGAGCAGAACCTCAGTGACCCAGGGACCGACCACTCCCCAGGGTTCCACACTTCCCAATACTGCCACCCTGTGGACCAAGCCTTAACACATGATCCTTTAGGGGAACACCATGAGACCCTGTACAAACCATAGTCATGAATCAAGATTACTTGTTTTTGTTTTATGTTTGGATCATCTAACAAAACAATGGTGGCATAGAAACATTTAAGATTCTAGATAGCAGATGTGGAAGAACAGTGAAAGAACAAGAAAAAAAGAAACTGGTGTAAGGAGAGACTAGAAGGTACCCTGAGAACATAACTCTAGATTTATTAGGATTGACCAGAAAAATGAGTTAAAATTGCCTATCTTAGTCAAGTCACTTTTTGCTTTAGCTTAAACATTATTATGTGCTGAACTGTATCCTCTCAAAATTGTTCTGTCCTAATCCCTAGAGCCTCAGAATGTGACTGTGTTTAGACACAGGGTCTCAAAGAAATAAAGTTAAAGTCAAGTCATTAAGGTGGGGCCAAATCCAACACGACCGATGTTCTTATATGAAAAGGAGATTAGAAAACAGGCACAAAGCTGGGCGTGGTGGCGCACGCTTGTAATCCCAGCATTCGGGAGCTTGAGACCGGAGGATCCAGGTTCGTGGGCAGCCTCAGTTACTTAGTGAGGCACTCCGCAACTTAGTGAGACCCTGTTTCAAAAAATGAATAAAAAATAGGGTTGGAGGTGTAGCTCGGAGGTAGTATGCCCCTGGGTTCCATCTCCAGTACTACAAAAAAAAAAAAAAAAAAAGAAGCAGAAGAAGAAAAGAAAATGGGCACAAACAGAAGGGAGACCACATGATGGAGGCATAGGGAAGAGGAGATGGCCATCTATAAGTATAGGAAGAAACCTCAGAGGAAATCAATCTTGCCAGAACCTTGGTTGCAGACATTTAGCCTCTAGAATTCTGTTGTTAAAGCTATCCAGTGTATGGTATTTTGCTATGGCAGCCCTAGCAAACTAATATAGATATGGGTGGTTTCAATTCACGTGCACTGTTAATTCATTATACTAGGAAGTACTAACAATAATTAGATTCCTCCATGGATGTCCAAAAAAGAAAACCCAAGATTCTTCAATTTCCATAAATACTTATAGTATGGAATTGAAATGTTTTTTGTACTCTCAAGGAATGGGCTTTATTATTTACTATGTCAGTCAAAGAAGGCAACAAAATTTTAGTGACTACCTCAAGTTATCTAATACTTATTGATTACATGAGTATCATTAGTAGTAGTAGTAGTAGTAGTACATTATAATCATACATCTTTATTAGGTACAAGCTGGTAGAGGCATACATGCACACATCTTTCATTTAGCCCTTCACCAATTCCCGCCCCACTCCCTCCCCCGCCTCCTTCTCAAGTTCAGTTTAGTGATTGACTTTGATATGTTTGTGAAAGTACTTCATGTGCATTAGGGTGTTTCCCTCTCCCTTTACCCATCACCTTCAGTTAAGTGACCTTCTTTGTTCATCTAAGGTTTCTCCTTCTTCATCTAGAGTCCCCCTTATGACCCATTTTCTCCCTAGCTTCCACATATTAGGGAGCACATACAATTTTTTACTTTTTGTGACTGACTTGATTATATGAGTATCTTTAGAAACTACTTTCATCTGTTATTTTTATTTCATTTCCCAAGCAGAAATTATCCATGTCTTCTTTTTCTTTTTCTATTTATTTGTTAGTGCTGGGGTTTGAATTCAGGACCTCATTCATGCTAAGCATATACTATACTGCTAACTTTCACCCCCAATCCACTATCTTTTTTTTTTCTGGTACCAGAGGTTGAACCCAGAGACATTCTACATCCAAGCTACCCCCCCAGTCCCATTTTTTTTTTTTTTTTTGAAACAGGGTCTTGCTAACTTGTTGAGGGACCTTGCTAAATTGCTGAGGCTGTAGCAAGCCTACAATCCTCCTATCTCAGCCTCCCAAGTGCTGAGATTACAGGCATGTGCCACTATGCCTGGCTCCTCCATATCTATTTCTTAAAGCTTCAACCTTTGACTTATTTCTTAAGCTAAGTCTGTTAAGTCCTTTGTGATTTAATACTGAGCTGTGCTTTCTTGACTTCTGTGTACCCTGTAATTTTTTATTGTATTCAAAACATCAAACATAGAATAGCAGAGACTTAGGTAGGTAATATTTATGACTGGATACAGACATACTTCTTCAGCTAGCTCTTTCCAACTATGAGGCATTTAGTGTCCTTCAAGGAAAAACATGAATCAATTCTTTAAAATTCAATACAACATGGAGGTTGATTTAACCATATTATATTGGAATGTTGTTTTAAATTTTGGAAGCAAGATTTGATCATGTGAGTAAAGTTACACATGTATATTGAATTTCGGGATCAATTAATACCTTCATTATTATTAATTACTACTCAGCTTTCACTAAGTCATCCTACAAGAATAAACACTTCAAACCCCTGGAGGTTTACAACAACACAGATGAATTTTAAGCTCAGGTTAAAGGCCCTTTGCAGGTTGGCTGTGGTGGTACTCCCTAATGTCTTAGTTTTGAGACTCAGATTAAAAGACAGGCCTTTGAAGTGGCAGAGGGACGAGAGCAATAGGGAAATCATATGAGGACCTTTTAAACTGCAGATTAAACAGGGCATGAACCACAGATTGAGGTCTTCAGAAGCCAATGCTAAAGCAAAGTTTGAAGGACAGGATGTTCATCAGATATCAATACCTATAGAGGAAATGAGGGAAGACACAGTATTGTTCAGAATAAGACATTGACAACTGAAAGGCAGGCTTAACAAAGTCTTAGCCAATTTAGAGAGAAAGTAGAATGTATTTCCCATCAAAATGTCCCACATGGGGCCAAAGTTCTGTGGTCCTTGTTCTCCCCCCTTACTGAGTGACAAGATATACACTGTCCTGGGAAGGGCATACCTAGGGAGAAGCAGCTCTCTGCAGCTGATGCAGATCTTTAAAAACCTAACAGCTGAAGGCTGTCTTCCAACTGCACTCTCCACATGGTTAGCAAGCCCTTCTTTAAAAGGGATCTGAGTGGAGTATCTCTTAAACTATTACCATATACCACGGTTCTGCTCACTTCTTATGGCCAGAGCAAGTCAATGGGGCAGAAACTGTACTCCTCTCACAGAAAAAGGGTTGGCAGGGGGAGGATAAAGGCAGATTCCAGGGAAAGAGACTTGTAAGGATGGGCTCAGCTAATAATAAGAAACAGCAATACAACATATGAAAATGTCCAAAGGCCAAAGTTATTAAATCAGACTTGCACATTTTATAGTCTAAAACCCAGAGACCTGGAGATGTAAAAGTGGCTTGCCCATATGATGTATGAAATTCCTGATAGTATGCCTGGTACATCACAAGCACTCAAAGTTCTCTGGACAACAAAAATCCAAATATAACTAGTCAATTCACTGATATTTACCCTTTGTTCAAAAAGGTCATAAAAGATAGAAAAGGTACCTCTGTGTTGGATCTTTCTTGGCACACTTAGGGTTCCAGTTTTGAGCTACTATTTATCTTCCACCTGTCTTCTGATGCCTCCTCTCCCATTCTCCTTATCCTGAGGGTTGTTAATCCTTCTTGGGCAATTTATGGGCTTTCACATGGTGTTAAACATTCTATGCTGAACCTAAGTCCATAATTCAATCTCAACTGCTGGTATAACTGTTGACATGGTAACTAGTATAGAAGGAATAACATTTATGTTCAATAACATAATTTAACTCTTAAATTCTGAAGTACATTTAAATCTAATATGTTTACATGGGAAAATATAAATTCCTTTTCTTTTTCTTTTTTTTAACTAGGAATGGAACCCAGGGAGATTCTATCTCTGAGCTATAACCCAGCCCTTTTTATTTTTTACAGGTATGCACCACCACGCCTGGATCTTTTCTCTTTTAAATGGACCTGGATATCATGTAGAGAATATTTGACTCTTAACATTACATGTCTTTAATCATTAAGAATTTTATTTAAAACATACTTTCTTAAGTTGGTGAATGATGATCATTTAAAATTATGAGAAAATTCTTTTAAGCTATTATAAATGGAAATTATATTAATAGTAGACCTTATGTATTTGGCTTTGTGCTCTTCCATAAATCATTCTTTATTGTCTCAGACATACTATTAACACATTATGAGTAATTCTTTAAAGGTATCCTTTTCTAATACTTTAAAACATCCCAAATATACATTAGTAGTAGAGGACAAGTAATAAATTTTCATCATTAAAATATTTCTTATATAACAGATGGAGTAAGCCTATTTTCAAGCAGTTTTTTTATGAAAGGAGCCTAAAAATCCTGCAACAAGAGATAGACCTTTTATTCTACAGCTACAGAGACTGAAAGCACAAAAATACTGTTGTAATTTCCCTAAGATGCAGTGTAAATGGTGAATATAAGAACATCCTCTGAGAGGAGATAAAGATAGCATATGAGGGTGAACTCTTTCAAAAGAATAAGGGTACAAAAGAGATTTTTTTCACTTACAACATGATTTCGCCTAATTTATTACATTACCTGTGGGAGGGTATAAACACTTCTCCCCTTCAAGTCCCCTCAAAATTTATTCAGTGATGGGAAATTTTCCTTTGCCCCAGGTGAAATCTATATCTCCAATGAGCCCCATTGCTGATTGACTCACTGTTACATAATAGACAGTCCATACAGCCACTTTGAATTACAAAAGATCGTCTCAGTTTGAAATTAGAGAGGTCCATCTAGTGTACACGCCAACACTCCAGTCTTCACTCTAGTGTAAGACTTCCCTTCCTCCTCCCCTAACAGAAGCCTGTGGTTGACTATCAAAGGGAAGGAGGTGCAGTGTGGCTTCTGCTGGATCTCCATTTCCTCCCTCACTCTCAAGCTCCAACTACAGTAAAGGAAGGAGAAGTGGAGGGATCAGGGCATTGCCTGGGCATAGCTCCCACTTCCTGGGCTTGCCATCTCCCTAAGGCTATCTCTGTCTCTCCTGGGCATAGTGTGGGGTCCATGGAAATTCTTTAACCAAAACAAAGGCACTGCTTTGGGCTCACAGTGTCCAGCACCTTCCCTCCACCACACCGGCCCAGCCCTTAGCTAGCATTCATGGTCTACTGCACACAGACCCTCATCCCTGGAATCCTGCTGTCCTGTGATTTTGCAGGTTGAGTGGGACATAAAATGGGGCTATATTAGCTCTCTCTTTCTTGTGCCCATATCTGGGCATGTATCCATTATCTCACCAACTCTCAGAGTGCACATCAATCAAAGCACAGGCACTTCTACCCTGCTGAATGGTCTCCTCTAACTCCTTTAGCTTTCTCATATATGAGGAAGAAATACATTTCACCAACTGCAAGGAACACCTTTAAATGTTTCTAAGTGGTGTCATGGATGTTCCCTATCCTAGGCTTAGAGTGGAGAGTCCTGCTCAAGACTGAAATCCTCATCAAAGAAATTTTATATGTGTGTATATAAAATTTTTATTGGTACATTATAATTGTACGTGATTCTTCGTGATACATTCATATATGCACATACCATTGTTTGGTCTGTTTCCTTCCCTATATCTTCCCTTTCCTTCCCCATGTATGACAGAGAGATTGGTAGGGATACATTCATATATACACGCATTATTTGGTCTGTTTCCTTCCTCATACCTTCCTTTCCTTTCCCGCCTCCCTCCCCAGCCACCCTTCTCTGCAATTCTTGTCTCTCTAACTTACATGAGATCCCTTTTCTTTCCTTTTTTCTTTCTAACTTCCACATATGAGAGAAAATATGTGGCCCTTGGTTTTCTGAGTCTGAACTCATTTAGCATGTACTCTAGTTCCATCATTTTCCTGCAAATGATATAATTTTGTTCTTCTTTGTGACTGAGTAAAATTCCATGTGTGTATATACCACAGTTTCTTTATCCATTCATCTGTTGACAAATACCTAGGCTGGTTCTATGAGTTAGCTATTGTGAATTGTGCTGCTATAAACCTATGTATGCATGTATCACCGTAGTACTCTGAGTTTAAGTCTATCAAACAGTATTTTTTTAAAAAGTAATAAATCTTCTCTCTCCACATTCTGACTCACTTTAAGCCCTTAATTTATCGTAAGTATTGTGAAGCTTTTTGTTCTTTCTTGAAAAGTCCTGCATTTTGTTTTGGCATCTCACTTCGATCAGCAAGATCTATTGCAGTTGCCTTCAATCCTATCCAGCTCAATATGCCCTTTTAATAGCATCTTTTTATCATCCTACTCTGCTACCATGGAGTAAAAATCATTGATAATGCAACCTGCCTACAAATATAATTTCAAAGAATCGAAAAAATATCTAAAGAACGAAAGAGAAGTACAATTTTATGCATTCAGCAAAATAATATGCATTTCAGTATTTAAATACTCAGGCATGAATCTACTAGAAGAGAAAAAGAAGAAACCATATACTTGTCCTTACTTGGGATAATATTCGGTCTTAGAAAAAATAGTATTCAATTAAATATTTTCAATCCTCCTTCTTTAGGTATCTCATTTTCAAATCAGGGATAAATAAAAGAGAAAGAGAGAGTAATGTTCTTTCAATATGGATTCAATCATTATAAATGCAGAATCATCCATTTAAATATTAGCAATTCAAATTCCACACATGATGCTGTCTCTAATAACATATTTTGAATTTCTGACCAACTCCTAATAACTTCTCAAACAAAACAAGTCAGTATATGATATTTCCTCTACTTATACAGTAGTTATATTTTAGAAAATGCAACATATATATGAAAAACCACAAGATATAAAGGTCTGCCACTCATGGGATATTTGAAAATTGCACAGAATTCAGGACAATTCTTCATTGTGTAGGATGGTTGTCCCCTACTTTGCACAAATGGCCCTTGATCCTAGGTCATTATAGATCAGTTGAATCCCAATCATTGTAACATATAATGAAGGCAAAAATATTTTTAAAAATCCTTTTAGGGAGTATTATATACGCCTTTCCACTGAGAATTACAAATCTATTATCTCGTGATGCCCAAGACAAAACTTAAATGTGTTATGTGTTACATCCTGATGGGGAAAAAGAGAAATATAAAATATTTTGAAAAGAACAAGTGAAAAAAAATGAAAGGTCTTGACCCAGGGCACGGTTCTTTTATAGTTAGTTCATTGTGACTAAATGATTCCATCAGAGGTTTAAGGCTAAATCAAGATGGTTATTTTCTCTTACTTAATATATACTAGATTTCTTACTTGAATTTTGTTAAGCAGTTTCTAAAGAGTAGAAGACAATGATTAGGTTAGGTTAATGGGAAAAAGCACCTTTTTAAAAAAGAAATATAAAATGATGCTTTGATAATATTTATTTGCAACCTAAAGTGACCCAAAATGCTAAATGTCTGTATTTGGAATATCTGTGCTATTGATTTTTAGATATTAAATTTTTTCCTTGCCAGATTTCCAAGTAAAAGCTTTCACTATGCAACATCTATACCAGAGCTTAACGCTAAAGGCAGCTTTCTAAATAGTAGTGCCCATTGTTAGTAGAGAAAAATAAATACCCTGTTGCATACCTGTTTTATACAATTGGTTTCTATTCAAAAAAGCAGAGCACAAGTGATGGTTTAGCTGACATCCTACAAATAAATATGTTTTAGCACATTCTAAGCAGTCCAAGATGAGAAAAGCATGTGTATGTCTCTAAGGGTTCCCTTTCCAGCAAGCAGCTTCTGTGAACTATCCCTCATGAAGCCACATTATGGATAAATAGACATAACTCCATCTATATCCTTACATAAATTTCCTGCACTATAAAGTCAAGGAGTTAATCCTGAGTTTTTTTATGATTCCACCTTCAACTTTGGTGATTCCCTAGGGAAATCATCGACTCTCTTGGTTCCATCTGGAGTTAGTGATTCTAACAGTTCAGCTTCATTACCAAATACTGGGCAACCAAGCAATGTTTGGAGTTCATGAACTTCCAGAGTCATTTATATGTGTGTTTAGAACCTTCTAGCTCCTCCCAAGCAGTCTAAAATTTAGTACCTCCCAAACCACGGGGTCAGAAACTCAAACTATCAACGTTCTGTCCATGTAAATATATCTCTGGTATTTTCTTATACTTGACTCTTTGAGAGGTTAGAGTTGAGCCTGTGCCACACAATTGCTATCAGAAAGGTTTCATATTTATCTATTTGCATTACCAGTGCAACCTTTTTGAAGATGATAAAATGTTATTTAGGAAAGATCTTTTTATTTTCTCCATATTTGAACTCTTATCAGATATGAGAGCCTACACATAAATCAGTTATGAACTTGAAGATGAAACTAGAGATTCACAATTTATATTCAATCTTATTTGTATATTTAGAAGCTTCTTCCTTAAGTACAGGTTTAGTGCATAAAGTTATATTTGAATTTATCAAACTTGCATATCACCAGAATGTGAGGCTCTGTAAATATTATCATAGATCAACATTCTAATCATAGTAAAAAGCTCGTCTTGAAAAATTATCCTTTGAAATAAGAGCAAACGGAAACAAAACCCATTAATACTTTAGGTTTTTTACCTTCTGGTCACATAAGCCAGAGTAGTTCAATCTTTAATTATGCATGTATCCACATGCAAGTTTTTAAAGTATATTATAATTGAAGAATAATAGAATTATCTACTCTTAGCATTCCAAAATTTTTTTATTTTTTGTCACTCCACATCAAGCCAAGTGGTGGGCAGACAATGAAAAGAGACCTGATTCCATGGCACAGACAGGCAATGGGCTAGCTACCTCTTGAGGCTCTCTATCTCTGGTGACACTCAAGTGAAAGCATGCATCCCTTGGGGATATAGCAGATGAAACTGCTGCATCAGCATAAAATTAGATAAAGCTGAGGACTTCCAGGAAGATGGCGATGGAGTGAGACACGTCTCAAGAGGCGCTGTGAGCTTGATTCAAATCAGTCGTGGAACCAACTTTTTGAAAGAAGAAAAAGCAACAAAAGGGTGAAAAATGCTGTGAAAACCGGAATACAGCTGAGCAGAACCCGGAAGGCCGAACAGGGAGAGCAAAGAAGCCCCTCTCTGTGGCCCCAGCACCACGCCGCTAAGCGGAAGCTGCCATTGAGCCGGCCCCCGGCGTGGGGTCTACTAAGAAAGAAATATACAACAACCCTCTGCACCCCACCAGCCAGAGGTGGAGTGAGCGACTCCCTAACTCCCCATCTAAGCCAGGCGGCATTTCGAGGCACCTTCGACAGAGACCAGAACGCGTGGTACGACCAGCTTAAGCCCGCGCAGGACCATCCCAGCACGCCTCTCCCCACAGAGCCAGAGCAGAGATACCTGCACTCCAGAGCTTGAATCAAAACGGCCGCAGGAGCAGCTTCTCGACGGAAGGAAGGAGAAGAAAAGCAGCTTAAAAGTGAGTAAAGAAACAGGCAGCTGGTCGGAATCTAAGGAGGAGACCAGGGAGAACGGGGGAGCTGGCGCGTGCGCGGCAGTAGCAGCCGCCATCTTGTCGGCCGCCCACAGCAGCAGAAATCTACCCAAAGGATCTGCAGAGACCAAATCAGGTCTATTCTTACAAACTTGCTGGGATTTTTATCTTGCTTCTTGCCGATGGTCCTTGTTTTCTGGGGTTTTTTGCTTTGTTTTGTTCTGTTCTTACTCTGTTTTCACTTTGCATTGCTTCAATTTATGTATGTTTGTTCGGAGGATTGGTTGCTTTTTAGCTTTTGCTAGATCCTAGAAGTCAACACCTGAAACCCACCAAAGACACCAATAGAGCAGGCAGAAGAAATACCAGAGTAATTGCAACTCAGTACAAGATACCATTCACAGAGATAAAATAAAAATAAGAAACCTATAAATTCAGAGAAAGCATGCAAGAGCAGCAAAGTTATAAATTTAAGAACAGGGAAACCATGGGAAGGAGAAATACCAAAGAAACAATGAGTCAACATGACCCCACAACAAAAGAACTCAATGACACTGAATGGCAGAGCTTACCAGAAGGACAATTCAGATCTTTAATAATAGAAGCGATACAAAACTTCCAGAAAGAATGCAGAGAGAACTGGAAAGAAATAAAAGAACATATAAACAAAGAAACTGACACCATGAGCAGGGAAGTGAAAGATGTGAAAAATGCAATAATAGAAGTGAAGGTATCAATACAAACTATAAACAATAGATTAGACCACATGGAAAACAGAATATCACTCCTAGAAGATGACCATTCCAAAAATGAATCCATTATACATAATCTAGAAAAAAAAATTCGACAGTATGAATCCAACATCAATGAGATCTGGGCCAATTTTAAAAGAGCTAACCTAAGAAGAGGGATTAGAAGTTGAAACTAATGGAATAAACAACCTATTCAAAGAAGTAATATCAGAGAATTTTCCAAACATAGAAAGAGAAATTGACACGCAGGTGCAGGAAACATATAGAACCCCCTTCAGACAAGACCAAAGAAGAGGTTCTCCACGCCACATAATAATCAAGATGACTAATGTAGAAGCTAAGGAAAGAATTCTAAAGGCAACAAAAGTTAAAGGCCAAGTAATATTTAGAAGCAAGCAAATTAGAATCATTCCAGACCTCCCAAACCAAGTCATGAAAGCCAGCCAGGAGGGGCTGGAGTAACATATTCCAAACCTTGAAAGAAAATAACTTGCAGCCAAGATTCTCCTACCCAGCAAAACTCTCTCTCAAAATTGATGGGGATATAAAAACCTTCCATGACAAACAGAAACTGAAAGCATTCATGTCTTCCAAACCAGCACTAGAGAAAATACTCAAAGAGATTAACTACAAAGAAGAA
>PVLC010010385.1:0-50377 GCA_004027655.1 Graphiurus murinus | reverse complement strand
TAAAGAATTTTAGGTGTTTTACCATCTGGAATGTCTACAAAAATATAAAGCTATCTCTCATGTTTACATGATACTTAAATATACTTATGCATATAATTGCACATCTATAAGGTCTGCAATAGTTACAAAAAGTACTATTGAAAAAATTCGCTAAATTTCTGTTATTTGATATTTTAGGAATATCTCTAGGTCATTTCAAAGTATGAAAAAGCCTTGGCCTTGCAAAAGTAAACTTACACTTAATAGTGCTCAAAATGGCTGATCAAATGTGTTGTTAACAAAAAGGATTTAGAGGTGGTTCTTAAAGCATCTACAATAAATATGACAAGAGTTGGCCGGAGCATACCGCTACATTATGTGGTATTTACATTGACCTGTCTGTAGCATTGCACTCTTCAGAAGTTGGAGAGCATGGTGTTTTGCAGGACAAAACTGCTGTCACTATTTAATTTGCAATTGTTTTTTTGTTCTTTTCTTTTTACAGTACTGGGGATTGAACCCAGGGGCGTTCTACCTCCGAGCTACACCCCCAGCCCTATTTTTTTATTTTTTATTTTGAAATAGGGTCTCACTAAGTTGCAGAGGGCCTCACTAAGTAGCTGAGGCTAGCTGCGAACCCGGATCCTCTGGTCTCAGCCTCCCAAGTACTGGGATTACAAGCATGCGCCACTATGCCTGGCTGCAATTGCTTTTAACAAATAGTAAACTCATGCAAAGTAGGAGAGGATGCATTAACTCATGATAATATTTGTGAAAATGCACGTGAGCATGATGTATGAGTTACCCTAGAATCTGAATTACCTTGCTTACGTACAAAGGTGTCAGCGAGGTTTCTGCATCTGTGAACTCAGAAAAGCATCGGGGATCAGTTCACCTACCTCAGAAAGCACTGGTTTTATTCCCATGTTGCTGGGTCACAGTTTAGAATTCCCCTTAGAATTTGGCCACTAAGTGGTGGCTCTATTCTAAGGGGAGAATAGAAGTAGGAATTGCTTTGGAAATACACTCTAGCATAACCATTTTGGGGGATGAGAACTGGACTGTGGAATGTTAGAAAGAGTTCACTTTTTTTTTTTTTAAACCCAAACAACTTAAACAAAGAGCAATTGATTGTACGTTGTTCCCCCTGATTTCTCCACCTCTCCCACTCCAGGGCTGGAAAAAACATTGCAAGTCTAGGATTACATCAGTGGAAAGTTTAAGCAATGCCATTGGCTAGCTTTAATACTTGCCTCAGATAGGGGATTTTTCTTGTAGTGCTGGACCACCCATTATCTCCAGGCTCCTCACCCTGTCATGTCCCTAAGGACCACTTCATACCCAATAGAGCCTATATGTCACACTGAGAAACGTGGACTGTTTCTTAAGAGTACTGGCCAGGCAGAGGTCATTTTAAGATGGTGGAATGGCTCCAGGTGCTAATATTACCAGAGAACAACAGTTGGAAAAAACTGGTGGTAGGAAAGTCAGTGTTGATGCTATTGATGTAATACAATTAAGAGATGGGAGATAATTTCAAAGGAGAGTATAAGCGGGGGTGGTGACTGCTCATTCAATTTAGAAATAAGAGAAATGACTCACTTCACCTGTGAATGATGGGATTCAACATAATTTTATATCATATTTTGTATAACATATTTCCCAGCATTGTTAGCATTTTTCTCAGATACACATTTTACTTTCAACATTTATTGATTCATTTGCTTATTCAGATATTTACAGAACTCCAAACATATGATAGACTCTATACACAGAAAGGGGAAAGAAAGATGAAATAGAAAATGTTCTGAGTGTAGTGATAGATGCAGATCTTGATTCCTGAATCTACTAGGGGCATATAAACTTTTTAAAAAATAATATGTTTATATATTTTGTTTCCTAGAGAAAAAGAAGCTTTAGATAAACAGTCAAAAGTAGTATATTTTCATCACTAAATTTCTGAGTCACCATAGATAACTTATTTTTCTAGTTGCTTGCCTCTTAACTTGTAAAGTACGTAGCTTACAACTTGACAATGCTACTAGCTGTTCAACATCATTTCTTGTTAGAGAAATACAAATCAAAATCACAATAAAATCCCATTTTGTATCCATTGGAATGACAAATGAGATGGGCAATAACAAATGTTATTGAGGAGGTGGAAAAATGAACCCTTACTCAGTGTTGGTGGGAATGCAAAATTGTGCAGGTTCTTTGGGAAGTAGTTTCTCAAAAAGTTAAACATAAAAATACACACGATTCAGCAACTCCATTTATTTTCCCAAGAAGGATAACATATGACCACATGAAGACTTGTGAGTGAATGTTTATAGCAGCATTATTTTTAGAGTCACAAACTGGAAATGACTAAATGTTCATCAACTTGTGAATGAGTAGACAAAATGGGATAGATTCATAAAAATGGAACACTATGCAGCAATAAAAAGGAATGAACTGCTGAATGCCCTTCATGAATGAACTTCAGAAATATTATGCAAAATGAAACCAAGGGCTGAGGAAGATTCTCTTGCACATTGGAGCTGGTTTCTATATTACTCAGAATAGAAAAATCAGAAAGTATTGCTTTAAATGTGCTAAACTCAGCATGTATCTGAATGGATGGAAGAATGTAGGATTCATATGTTTTCTTAAGTTCCTTAAAGTACTTATTTTGTAAGGAATCAGAATGCTAGTGTCATATTTGTGTTATTCTACAAATGATAGAGGATAAATCAAGCATATTATGAGTACATCTATGTATTTAGCATCTTTCTATGTTTGGTGGTAGATACAATCAAGCTTTTTTCCTCTATTCCCTTTCTTGGGAAGATAAAACCTATAAATATGGAAATGTAGTAATAATACAAGATGGAAATTGATAAGTGCAAATTGATACAAACACAAATCACTTTGAGGAGAATTCAGAGGAGAACTAACTAATCCTAGTTTGGGATGGTCAGTTATGCCTTCGAAGATGGATTGGCATGTGACCTGGGCTTTGATCTAGAATTTTGATGAGTAGAAAGAAGGGGGATATATTTTTTGATAGAGGGAAAAGTAAAACTAGATCAAATTGCCTAGAGGGGAGAATTCAGCTAGTAATGTACTAAAATGTAAGACTTAAGACTAGGATGAGTCTTAAGTGCCACATGAAGATTCTGACATTTGGGGGAAATACAGATTGTTAAATGGTAATGACATCATGTAACTAATATTAGAGATGTAAGAAAAGGGCTGGGACATCAAAAAGAAGCAGATACCTGACTTGGTGCTTTTTTTACCCATAGTTTAGGATAAGTTTGTTATGAGGTCTTGTCTAGGGTGGTAGCAGTGCAGATGAAAAAAAGGATCCTAACTAATTAGGAGCCGTGCCCAGGCCTGGTTGATGAACAAGGTGTATTTTAGAGTGCTGAAGCCAGGTAACCAGGAAAAGGATGGGAACAGGGAAGCTGAGTCAGTTTCTGGGGAGAATACAGCTTTGTTCTTTGCTCTATGAGTCAGAGGTGCAGATAAGTCTTTCAGGAAGAAACATCTGATTGACAGGTGGAGATGGGAAGGTGGAGCTTGGAAGAGACTGCACTACTGATATTAAAGCAGCAGCCAAGACCATATCCAAGGATGAATGTTTTCAGGACTTGAGTAAACAGTATTTTTAAAAACATGGAACAGATCATGTCAATATCCATATATAAATGCCCATTTCAGTCAGCATTGTCACCACTGTAATCCAAAGCATATGACCACCACATTTTAGAGGAAGGTTTAATTGCTCTCAGTTCTGAAGAATTCAGGGGGTCAGTCCATGTTAGGCCAGGTTACATCAGCAGAGCTCAGGGTATAGTGTTGGGAGGTAGAGAGGGAAGAGCTCAAAGGTTCTGCTCTTACATCACAGAAGCCCAAAGCAAAAGAGAGCAAGCAAGGAAATTCAAGGACACAAGCACTGACCCCAAGGCCACACCCCCAGGGGCCCACTTCCTCCAGTCACACCCCATCTGCCTGGCTTTCCACCCAATAAATCCATTCCAAAGGATCCATCTGCTGATGAGAGTACAACCCCAAGCATTCAATTATATCAACTCTGAACATCAATACACGAGCTTTCGGGGGGACATTCTATATCTAAATTGTAGCAATGCCTTAATGGCTTCCCAGTATATTTGTAATAGATTCAAATTTTACTCTGACATTGGCTCTCTGTTTTATTTCCATGCTTTCTTATCACCAGCACTTTTGATCTCTGTAGTTTAGGAACATTGACCTCCTATTTCTCCCTTGAACATGACACTCTTTCCGACCCAGGTCCTTTTTTTTTTTCTTTTTCTACCTGTTATATTCTTTTTCCAGTACACATTGGTGGCTCTATGTCCTCTTTCAGGATTCAGAAGAAATGCAGGAAAGAAATCTCTCTTGGACATTTTCCTATGGTAGCCAACTCCTTCACCATCTCCTCCCTCCCTCTGACATCACAGTTCCTTTCTTCTATATCACCTTATTTATTTCTTTCACAGTACTTAACAGAATCTAAAATTATTATAGAGTTGCAGAAATCAAGATTACTAGGTAAGAAGACACTGAAAATTCTTATTCTATTAGGAGAGACATACATGTATATTCAAACCAGTAACATGAAACAATGTGAAAAATGATTCAATCAGAATGAAATTAACCTATAGCAGGAGGAAGATGGTTAGGATTAGGATGGGGCACATTGAAGGGGCTTCCTTATATCCTAGAAGATATAGATTATATATTCCTCTTGAAATTCATTAACTTAGACATTTGGTTTCTGTGATTTTATGCATCTGTGTATCATTTTACAAGAAAAATATTACTAAAAGTGCTTGCAAAATGAAGTATAGTGCTATAACCATTGTAAGCAAGAAAAGAGCACTTCTAGTTATTATTGTCATAAGGGTCTCTTGGTGGCGGTAACCTTGAGGTAAAACCAGCTCTATAGAATTATTATAAGGTGAATTATGGGAGTGTCTTATGGGTGGGAGAAAGGAATAAATAATATCCCAGAAGTGAGAAAACCTGGAGTGTGTTTAGAGAATGGCAGCAGTTCAAATGTGGTTAGTTGCAATTGCCTTTGCTGGAAGTGTGGCAAGAAAGAGAGTTTGAGATCATGGGAACATAAGAGACAACTTGGGACAAGTACTGTATGTTCTTGACTCAAGTAGTCAACTTGCAAATACTTTTCTGAATACATGCATTCTGTGCCAGGTGCTCTACAATTGGCTTAGTGACTAGGTTGATATGAATTTCCCTCTTGAATAAATAAACTTACAGTAACTTACAGTTACTGATGCTTAAACTATCCCTTGTAGAAAAGAAAGAAATTTAGAATCTTTCAGCAGTTGATTATTCAAAGGGAAGTAAAAAAATGAGAAGTTCCCAAAGGCAGGATAAATGGCACATGTTAGTTAAAACCATTGTGAAAACTCTTCCTAAATTTAAAAATGTTCATAAGCTATATTATAAATCAGGAAGTTGAATAACATGGAAAAAGGGAAGTAAATCAGTAAACACTAGACTCAGAAACATTTGGGAAAGTAGACAAAGATAGGTATTGGTTAAAAATTGGAGCCAGGCATGGTGGCACTCACTTGTAATCTCAGTACTTGGGAGACTGAGATAGAAAGATTACAAGTTCTAAGCCACCTTCAGCAACTTAGTCAGTCTTTCAGCAAATTAGCAAGATCATTTCCAAATTAAAATGATGATGATGATGATGATGATAATAATAATAATAATAATAATAATAATAATAATAATAATAAATAATACTGGGGATGTAGCCCAGAGTTAGAATGCCCCTGGGTCCATCTTCAATACCTCCAAATTAAAAAAAATTTGGATGGAATAAGTTGGAAATAAAGAATAGTAAAATGGGAATTAGTGATCAATGGAGTGGTAGGGCAAGAAAGTGCATGTATATCACCTGTATGGAAATGCTTTTGAGGTAGACATCAAGTTTTGAATCTTAGTCATTCAAGGACTGAGTCTTGGTTATCCGATGGCTGAATGACACTGGTTATCCAATGACTTGGGCCAGACAACGACCTTACTGAATATCAGTTCTATTTGTGTGATACATTGTAGGGCTAGTAAATCATAGTTACTTTCTACCTTCCCTGCATTTTCCCTCTGCTTCCCCGTAGTAGCATAACTGTTATGCTTCCACACTAAAGTTCAGTTGGTAAAAAGCAGTAAAGCACTTCACAAAGTCAGAATTGGCTTGCTATATATCCACCCTGGTGCCTGGATGTCTTTTCATATTTGATCTGAGTAAAGACCAAATTCCATCTGGAGTTTATAAAACATCTTTTACTTGTCATTTTCAAACAGATTTTTTCAGCATGTGTCTACTAGATGGTTCAAAAACTGTAAGAAAGAATAAAATGGTGTGAAAGAATTCCAAGGTGGTATATAGATTTCCTCATTGTACCAAAGAGATTTTTGTCATGAAATCACCAAAGTTTATTATCAAAATTACCAAATGTACTTTCCAAAAGGAAAGAATAGTATAATTTTAATATATTCAATTGCTTCACTATTACAGAGAAAGAAAGAGATATTTGTACAATTATATATGTACATACACATATATTTATATTCATAGACACACATATATACATTTAACTTTTAGTTGCAAACTTCATTTTGTTTTCTTACTCAAGCCTCACATTCTCCATCTATTTGTTTTGTTTTGTTTTGTTTTGGTACTGGAGGTTGAACCCAGAGACATTCTATACTCTCAGCCTTATTTTATTTTTATTTTTGAAAAATTGCTGAAAGTCTCACTAAATTGCTGAATCTGGCATTGAACCTGCAAACCTTTTGTCTCAGCCTCCCAAGTACTGGTATTACAGACATGTGCCACCATGCCTGACTTCCTCATCTATTAAATAGTGAGGCTAGTAATTTAACTTGCTCTCTGTAATTCAAAATTCTTGTTCTTTTCCCATAATAGATTGTTCTCTCTCTCTTTTGCTCTATATCAGATATATTTTTTTACTGATACATACTGTTTATTCCCAACTCTATGCTTTTGATCACAATATTCCTTCTGCCTGGAGTACCTTTTTCCTTACTGTTCTATTTATCCTCCATGGCCTGGCTCAAATGATACCATTTCAGTGACACCTTCCCTGATGCTTCTAGTTCCCTTTCCTATACTCCCAAAGCAGTGTGGACCTTTATTATTCTATTAGGTAGGAACAATTCAGGCATGGTTCATGTCCTGATAGAGCTCAAAATCTCATGGGGGCAGACAAATTCTGAATACTCAATCTTAATAGTATATCTCAATATTTTCTCTACATTATTTTTACCTGGGAGATTAAAAAAAAAACTGAGACTCATATCATTCTCCCAAGCCCTAATAATTGAACACGAAATTCCTAGGTGATTTTAATGGTTTGAAGATTGACGACCATTGTATTAAACCAACAAGAAAGTACAGCAATGACTTCGACCTAATTACTAATAACAACTATGTAAGAACTATACTTGTTTCCTGTGACTGCCATAACAAATTACCAAAAACTAGTTCTGGAAGCCAGATGTTCTAAAATGAAGACATTTAAGGCTGGCAGGCCATGCTCCTCCTGGAAGTTCTAGGGAAGTTTTTTTTTTTTTTTTCCTTTTTCTAGTTTCTGATGGTTCTAAGCATCCCTTGATGTCCTCAGTTTATGGCCACATTATTTCAATCTCTACCACCATCTTCACATTGCCTCTTTCTCTTCTGTTTATCAATCTTCCCTCTTTTTATAAGGATACTTGTCACTGGATTTTTTTGCTCAACCAAGTAATTCAAGATGATCTCTTTGCCTCAAGATCTTTAACTTAAATCTGCATAAGCCAGATAAGGTAATATTCATCAATTTCAGGATTTCGGATCTCAACTTATGTTTTTGGGTGCACACTACAAGAACCTACACGGATCAGGCATCAAAGCAGCTTTCATGTGTTTCTTCTTATTCAGTTTTGTTGTGATTTTATTGTGATTTTTCTCTAATTTGATCTTGAGGCTTCTCTCTGGATAGTGGCCATAAATTCTAACCCTGCATTGACAGGGCTCCAGGGAAGGTGGCTGTGGATGTTTATAATTTGTCTTTCATGGGACATTTTTTCATCTGGCAGATGGCCTAATGTCTAAGTGTGTGACACAAGACCAGGTATCTCTCTCAATAAAACTTGTTTCCATTGGCAGATGCCTTATAGTTCTTGTCTGAACTAGGTCTACTCTACTCTTATCAATTTAGTCACAATCTAGGACAGCCTTGAATGGGAGGAGAAATAGGTTCAGATGTGTGGGACAGGTAAGAACAGAGGAGAGGATGCAATAAAAATCATGAGAGTGATAGAAGTAGTCTATTCCTCACAAACTCTGGAGGGAAGAAAGATGCTTGGTGGGGGCCAATGGGAAGTCCAAAGACCCAGGGAGTTTAGTTTGTGGGGTCCAAGGAAGAGAGGAAGGAAGAGTAAGATGTGGAGATGTGTGTGTGTGTGTGGGGGGGGGGGCGCAGAGAGTGAGTGAACGCCTGGGATTCTATGCCTTTCAGACCCATGGAAGTTATTCCTGAGGGAGTTGTGGATTGGCTGACTTAAAGAAAGCATGTATGAAAGGGAAAACTTATTTATACAACTTGTGTTAACCATTGGGTTTTTTCTCCATGGTTAGCAACTGTGGATGTGTTGGGTTTTGAGTCAGTGGGATGGAGAGACAAGTTTCTTACAGCAAGCAATCACACACAAAGGAGGGGAAATTTTAACTACACCAAAGGTGATGTGGTATGATTGGGTTTCAGACAATTTATATTAGGCATAAAAAGAGCAACCATCTTTAAAGACATGTATGACAAGTCCTAATTCTAGATCCATGATGTAGCAATATCTAAATTTAAGAGGTTTCAATATATAGAACTTGCAACTGACTTTTTGTTAGAAGACAACTACTTTGATTTGTTCTTGGGTTCAATTTTGGAATTAAAAATTATATCTACTATTTACAATATCGATGATACTATGCATGGAATATTGTCACATCATGGGCTAGGACTGCCCTGAAAAATGTTTATTTCTGGGTTAGTGCTGGGACTACCACACAAAGCAGGAAGGCTTTGAGGGGAGGGGTAAGGGTAATGCCATTGGTTGTGTTGGTGACAATATAATTACTTCCTTTAATTATTAACATATTGTAGGCATTCCTGTTTTGATTGAATAGATAGGAATGTTTATTTTGCATACATGATTGTTTCTACTTCTGAAAAAGCAGATGAAAAGAAAACCCAGTACTAATGTTTTCCTCGGAGTTTGAGAGAATGAGACAACATTCCTGTAGTCTCACAGCTCCTGGTCTCTTTATTATTTAAGGGAGGCTGAAAAACATCTGTTTGGGTGCTTCAATTTGTCTCATGATTTCTTACTGGCAGCAGAAATTGTTTACTTCACATTGTATGAACCCAAATATGCAGTTACTTGTAGATGTGATATATTGTCACTTTTCTTTCTAAATTTTAACTTCTAATGATGATGGATATTTTGGTAGGAACTTGGTTTTTTTTTTGTTGTTGTTTTGTTTTGAATCAGATAGATCTTTTGTATATGTTAACCCCAAGCTAAACACTTTAAAAGAATGAAAAATAATATCTACCTGGTAAGATTGACATTAGAATTAATTGAGACTATGAACATAAGAGGACCTAGTACACAGCTGCTGTTCAAGACTTGGTCATTGCTATCCCGCCCTTTAGTTAAGTCTCACAAGGGTGGATTGATTGGCTAGATTCAGATTGCCAATAGATATAATATCTTTTGGCTTTTAGATAAGGAGACCTTTATTAATTTCATTAAAATGTGATTCAATTTAGCCGGGCGTGGTGGCACACGCTTGTAATCCCAGCATTCGGGAGACTGAGACCGGAGGATCCGGGTTCGCGGCCAGCCTCCGCTACCTAGTGAGGCACTCCGCAACTTAGTGAGACCCTGTTTCAAAATAAAGAATAAAAAATAGGGCTGGGGGTATAGCTCGGAGGTAGAATGCCCCTGAGTTCAATCCACAGTACCGCAAAAAAAAAAAAATATGATTCAATTTAGAAAGTATGTTGATGCTAAGAAAATAATTCCTTAGGACATGTGTTATGGTTGGGTTTGGAATGACCCTCTCCCCTAAAAAGCATGAAGCCAACCAAAGCATGTAACCAATGTAGCAAGGTTCAGAGGTGGGGCATGATTGGCGGGTGTCGGTCACTGGGGGCATGGCCCCATGTCTGTCCTTGGATCCCTCCTCTAACTCTCTGTGCCTCTGGCTGTCATGAGTTGAGTCTCTTTCTTTCACCATGACCTTCCACCATGATGTTTCTATCTTGGAGCTGGCCAGCTATGGACTGATCCTCTAAAACTGTGAGCCAAAATAAATCTTTCCTCTTCTAAATTGTTCTTGTCAGATATTTTGATCACAGTAAGGAAAATGGGTGTTTAATAATAAACAACATGTTTATTATTAAATATCTGGAAGACTTTAAAACATTTTTATAGTATACTCTCAAGGAACTCCATTGGCTCTTATTTTTTAATTTAAGTAATTTGTATGCATTTACAATAATGGTTTGCTAAAATTTTAACCCAAGTATTTATCTATAGGTTTATAAAAATAAGGAAAAATGCTATTTTTTTTTCAGTTCACCAATTCACTTCCTTAGAAAATTGTTGTCTCTTAGAAAATTGTACACACTTAATGGTACAAAAGAGATGATGTGGCTTATTACTTCAGAGAAAGATCAGAATGGGTGGAACTAATTAAGGAAGAATCAGGTCTTTCAAATCATAAACATCCTCATATACCCAACAGTATACAAAAGAATGAAAATAAAAGCTCAGTACCTAATTAAAACTCATACTGTCTAATTATGCTTTAAACAGTGCATAATTAAAACATGCATACATTTACTAGACTACTTTCTTAATGTGAAATGTGCTTGAAAGAATAAGTAAATAAAAAGACCTAATTTGGATTATTTTACCTAAGAAACTTCAAGTCAAAAACTTTTTGATAAAGTGCAGTTCCATTGAGTTTTAAAAGTACATATCTTTTTATAAAGGACTACTCAAAGCTATGACTTCTTTCCATCTCTGTTTCTGAGAGGTTTAGAATGAATGAACTTGGGCTCAATGTTTTATTTTTATTTATTTATTTATTTATTTATTTATTTATTTATTTATTTATTTATTTATTTTTTGCGGTACTGGGGGTTGAACCCAGGGGCATTCTACCTCCAAGTTACTCCCCCAGTCCTATTTTTTTTTATTCTTTATTTTGAAACCGGGTCTCACTAAGTTGCGGAGTGCCTCACTAGGTAGCTGAGGCTGGTCGCGAACCCGGATCCTCCGGTCTCAGCCTCCCAAATGCTGGGATTACAAGCGTGCGCTACCACGCCAGGCTTGGGCTCAATGTTTTATGATGAACACAGATGACAGTGCTGCCAGTGACTATAGGTCTTCTCTCTAGGATTTGGGTCTTTATATATGCTGTCAGTGAAAATTTACCTGAGTGACCCAAAATGTCCTAAGAGAGGTCTGACCTTAATAAGAATGTAAAATGCATATTAAGTTACTTTTGCTAACTTTCTTTCTTATGTCCTGTTCGTTGGTGCTTTGCTGGCATTCCCACCCTTCTTGTCACTATGAGAGAAGGTTTCCTAAGATGCTGAGTTTTAACTGAGTTCCTCTGAATGCTTCAGGGGCTGCTTCCAGGGGTGAGGGGGCTGCTAATAGCAGTGGACCCCTGGTTAATCCACCTGTTCAGTCAGAACAGTTCAGCTGTTGTCTACTTTTGTTCCTGTATTTCTTTGGAAAAGTTTTGTTTGAAGAAAGATTTTAGCCCCTGTAGAGGAATTTAGTAAACTACAAGTATTAAGACATTAACATCCACCATAAAAATTTTCCGACACGTCAAGAAGTTGAAAGATTTGTAAACACCCATATGCCCTCCTATTTTGAAATTCAACTGTTGTTAACATCTTAGCCTATTTGTAGAATCATTTTAGAGAAAAGTACAGTTTAACAAACATCTGCTAAAATTAAGAACATTCTCTCACTTGAACCAAATACTATTATTCACCTATAAAATTCACAAGTATTCTCATATATCTTCTAATATTTGGTACATATTTTGATTACAACTTTGACTTATATCCCTTTAGCCTAGAACAGGTCCTGCACAATTTTTTTATGACATTGAGTTATGAGTGAGACAAGACCAGTTGCCTTATATAGTCTGCATTTATAGTATATCTGCTTCTTATGGTTCCTTTAATTTATTTTGCTATTGCCTATATTTCCTATAAACTATAGATTAGGTCTAAAGGCTCAACTAGATCCAATTAATCACTTTTGCAAAGAGATTTTTCAGAAGACATTGTATCATACCAGTAGATAAAAAGTGTCCCTATTAGTTAGACTAGCTTAAATCATTTAGTTAAGGTGGTAATCATAGGACCCTTCTCCTACAAAGATTAAGCTTTCCCTTTCGCTGTTAGAAGTCAATCTGAAGGATGACCCTTGTTTTGAATTAATTATTTAAAACATTCCTTATAAAATTATCATTTCTTCTTTGTTTGTTGCACATTCTATGAAAATCATTTTCAATCATCAACTGGTTGCAAATTATTGCTCATTTAAAAAAATAGGGTAAATGCTTAACTCTCTCCTTTCAATTTTCAGAGAAAGAATTGGAACAATTGCTGCCTTCAATGGTCGCAAGTGTGTTTCCTCCCTCCTTCCCTTCATCTCTCTTTTCTTTATTTCATTCTTTCCTCTTTGATCTCTCATACTTTCTTGCATTGTATAATATAAAAATAAATGGCAGAACTCATGCTAATAATTAAAACTATTTTTTCTTAGCGTTTCATTAAATAGCAAATAAAAATCACAGGATAAATTAAGAGAATGACAGTGGAAGAAAGGAAGACATTTTTTCCTTTGCTTTTTAATGAGGATCCATCATTTCCATTTTACATGGGGACCCTCAAATTATGTAGCCAGCCTTGCTCTGCCACCGTTTTCCTCAATATTATGCTAGTGAGATTCATCTATGTTGTGGCACATAATTGAGGTTTGCTCATTTCTCTTGCAAAAATATATTCCATGGTACAAATTAACTATTCATCCAGTTACTATTCTCTTTATTTAGCTTGGGCATTGCATCTCTCACAGAAAGAGCTGTGAACAAAATTTTATTAGCTATATGCCTAGGAGTGATATATTGAGTGTATATTGGATCTATCTCATTGTATAACACCAAATAGGTTTTCAAAGAGGTTATAACAATTTGTATTTCTAAGAACAATATATGAGAGTTCTTATATGGTTTTATATTCTTACCATCATTGTTATTGTGATTTAAAAATATTGAGGCTAGCTTGACATTTTATTTTATATTGTCCTTATTCTTAAGTCAGTTGAGTAGCTTTTCTTATGATTATTGGGTATTTGAGTATACTCTTTCTCTGAAGAGTCTGTTAAGTTTCTTGTTCATTTTGTGTGTGTGTGTGTGTGTGTGTGTGTGTGTGTGTGTGTGTGTGTGTGTACATTTATCTAATTGTTTTGAAAGAATTGTTTGTATGTTTTGGATATGAATCATTTGGTTCTAAATGTTGCATGCAAAAAACTTTTAATGCTTTGTGTGTTTTGTCTTTTTTTATGTCTTTATGGTAATTTTGATATTATAAGGACAGGAAGCCGGGCGTGGTGGTGCACGCTTGTAATCCCAGCATTTGGGAGGCTGAGACCGGAGGATCCAGGTTCACAGCCAGCCTCAGCTAGTGAGGCACTCCGCAACTTGGTGAGACTCGGTTTCAAAATAAAGAATAAAAAATAGGGCTGGGGGTATAGCTCGGAGGTAGAATGCCCCTGAGTTCAATCCCCAGTACTGCAAAAAAAAAAAAAAAAAAAAGACAGGAGTTTGCATGTAGTTATGCAGGCTGATTTATGAAGTTTTCCTCATAAAGATACTTTCAAATTATTTTCTGGATGCATTAATGCTTTATATTTGACACTTTCATCCACACTTCTACTAGAACTGATTTTTCAGTATGATGTGAAATAAGTATCAATATTTCCCCCCTTCCTCTATTAGAAAAAACAGTTGATCAAGCAATTGAAAAAAGAAATCTTTTCCTCACTACTCTGCACTTTTGTTACAAATCAAGATTTTCTACATGCGTAGTTCTGTTTCAGACTGTTTTGTACAATTGTTCTATTTGTCTTTGTGTGGCTTAATAATGCATAGTCATTATTAATCTTGCTTTGTAGTAAGTCTTATATCCAGTAGAATACATTGTTCAGCTTGTTATTCAAACTTCTCAGACTCTAGTATTTTTTTAATACTAGGTCTTGAACCCCGTAGCATTCTACCTCTGAGATACACCCTCATCCCTATCTTGAAAACAGGATATTGCTTAGTTGCTGAGGCTGAACTAAAACCTATGATCCTCCTGTCTTAGCCTCCCAAGTACTGGGATTACAGGTGTCTCACCATGTTGAATTAGACCTTAGTATTTTGAAATAAATTTTGAAGCAATTTGTTTATTTCCACAAAAATACTTCCAAGCTTTGATTAGGATTGGATTTAATACATGGAGCAATTTGGAGGGAAATTAGTAGCTTAATAATTTGTGTCTTCCCAATTTCTGAAGATAGTAAATTATTCATTATTAAATGGTCTTTAGTTTATCTCAATAATTCTTTATAGATATTTGAATTTTTATTCTATTTCAAATGAAATAAAAATACTTTCTTATACTTTGTTGCTACTATATGAAGACATTTTGTATGTATGTTGTACATCAATGAAATCAGTATTCCTGCTAACTCATGAAATCATGTAATTTGGCCATAGATTCTTCCAGATTTTGTAGGTATAATCATGGCTTAACAATATTTTTACTGTTTTTCTCTCTCACTCCTCTTCTCCTTTTGTTTCACCTTCCCTCCTCTGTTCTCCTCTTACTCTGTTTCTCCTCCTCCTACTTGCATTGACTAGGTAAAATCTCCAATGTAATGTTTGATAGAAATGCTGATAGGTGGTATTCTTATGTCCTTCCATCTATAGAGAAAAAACTTTTAGTATTGTTATTAAAGAGGACGTTTTCTCATATGATCATTTCAATAGATGCTGAAAAGCTTCCAACAAAATACAACACCTATTCATGCTACGAACACTATAGAAAATCAGAATAGAAGGAATATACCTCAACATCATCAAGGCAATATACAATAGGGCCACAGCCAACATCATATTGAATGGGGAAAACTACAAGAGTTTCCCTTAAAAACAGAAACAACACAAGGATGTCTATTATTACCACTCCTTTTCAATATAGAACTTGAGACTCTAGTCAGAGCAATAAGGCAAGAGAAGGAAATCAAAGGAGTACAAATAGGAAAAGAAAAACTGAAACTATCTCTATTTTCAGATGACATGAGTCTATACTTAGAAGACTTAATAAACTCAACCAAAAGACTTTTAGTACTGATCAATAAATTCAGCAAAGTGTCTGGATAAAAAAAAATCGATCTTAAAAAATCAGACGCTTTTCTGTATGCCAACCATAAATCCATTGAAAAAGAAATCCAGAAGACATTTCCACTCACAATATCCCCAAAGCAATAAATATTTAGGAATAAACCTAACCAAGAAGGTAAAAGGAAAATCATAAAACATTAAAAAAAGAAATTGAAGAAGATCTTAGAAGATGGAAGGGCCTCCCATGCTCTTGGATAGGCAGAATAAATATCATCAAAATGGCCATTCTTCCAAAGGTGATCTACAGATATAATGCAATACCAATTAAAATATCAAGATCATTCTTCACAGATATAGAAAAATCAGTCCTTAAATTCATTTGGAACAATAAAAAACCCAGAATAGCCAAAGTAGTTTTCTATTTTTTAACAGATTTTTTTTAAAATCAGACTTTTTCCTCCAACTATTGAGAAAGAAAATCATGTGATTTTTTCTTTCATTGTACTGACAAAGATGTAATTAACTATGTTGATTGACTTTCAAATAAAATACCAATCTTATATTCCTGGAATAAATTGAAAATGTTTTGTGACATATTACTGTCTCGGTTACTACTGTCACTGCTGTAATCAAAAACAACTGACCACACAATTTAGGGGAAGGAATATTCATTTGCTCAGTTCTTAGAGATTTTAGAGGTTCAGCCCGTGTGAGCCTGGGTGTGCAGAGCTCAGGAAATGTGGTAGGAAGCAAAGAGAAGAAAGCAAGAACAAGGGCTCTACTCTCACATCACAGAGGCTGGAAATGAGAGAGAAAGCAGGGGCAGGAGAGACCTCATATCATCCCCAAGGCCACACTGCCAGGGACTCCTCCTTGGCAACCAAGCCCCACCTCCAACATGGCTACCTTGTTTCCATGAAGGCTAGTGGGGAATTCTAAATCTGAACCATTAGAATTGCCTATCAACATATTTCTAGATTCTATTTGCTAATATTTTTTACATTTTTGCATATTTCATTAACAAAATGTGCTTACTATATTTCTTTCTTTTAATGTCTCCACTAGGATTACATAGCAGTTCTAAACTTATCCCATATTGGAAATTGGGTAGACCTTTTTTTTTCTCCTCTATTCTGTAGAAGAAATTGAGTAAGATTGGACAATTATATTTTTTCTAGAAATGTTTGCTGAAAATCATCAGTGAAATATCTCAGTCCAGAGTTTCTTTTGTGAAACTATTTTATTTTATTGGTACTGGGCATTGAACCTAGGGGCATTCTACATCTGAGATAGAGCATCAACCATATTTTATTTATTTATTTATTTATTTATTTATTTATTTATTTATTTATTTATTTATTTATTTCAGTACTGGGGATTGAACCCAGGGGCATTTTACTTCTTAGCTACACTCCCAGCCCTATTTTTTATTCTTTATTTTGAAATAGGGTCTCACTAAGTTGCAGAGGGCCTCACTAAGTTGCTAAGGTTGGGTGTGAACCTGTGATCCTCCTATTTCAGCTTCCCAAGTACTGGGATTACAAGTGTGCACCACCACACCCAGTTTATTTTTTATTTTTGAAATAGGATCTAAGGTGCTGAATGTCCCTTTAAGTCATAGAGACTGATCTCCAGCCTGCAATCCTCCTATCTTAACCTCCCAAGTAGTAGGATTATAGATGTATGCCTCCATGCCTGCCTTGTGAAGCTATTAAATTCAATTTTGTTCATAGATTCAGGATTTTACAGATCTTATCTTTCTTCCTTTTCCTTGTTAATGTCCATGTACATATTTCCATTTCACCTTTATACATCAGTAATTCTACCAAATGATATTATAGATTTTGCATTTAATAGTCATATGTATTTTAAGGAAATTTAAAGTTAAAAGTATATTTCCTCAGATATCTATACTTTATATGGTATTTTCTGAAGGTTCAAAAATTTGCCTCTGCTGTCCTAACTCTTCAGCTTGAAAAACTGTCATATGCAACTTATTTAGAGGAGTTATGAGGTGACATACTTACTTAGTTTTTCCCTCATCTGAAAATGTTTTTATTTCACTGTAACTCCCAAAATATTTTCATTGCATATAGGACCATACGATTCTAGGCTGATAGTTTTTCTCTTTTATCACTTTAAAGATAGCTTTCTGCGGTTGTTTCCATGGTTTCCATGAGAAGTCCACAGCTATTTGAATCATTGTTTGTAATATATAACATGACATTGGTCTCTAGCTGATTTCAGTATTTTTTCTTTGTTTTTGATTTATAATGGATTTAGGTATCATTTTCTTTGAATTTGTTCTGCTTAATATTCCCTGAGTCTCAACTCTAAATTGTCATCTCTCATCAAATTTGGGGAGTTTTGGGCTGGTTTTCTTTTTAAAGTGTACTTTCTGTCAATCTCTTCTTCTGGGACATCAGTGGAATATATGTTAAACCTTTTGATATTGCCCCATAAATTCCTGAGGATCTCTCTTTTTAAAATTTTGCAATTTATTTTCTGTGTTCTAAAGATCCGATAATTTTATTTGGTTTGTCCTGAAGTTCACTGACTCTTCATAATATTCCTTCTATGGAGCACATCCTATAAATTATTATTTCAAATGTATCATTTTTAAATAATAATAATAATGTACTTCCTCTAAGTTATTATAACAGATGTAGTGTTTTTAATTTCTAAAAATTCTATTTGGCTCTTTTTATGCTTTCTCTGTATTCTTTATATACATGTGCATACTATGTATACATTTTTGGCATACCTATACATACTGTGTATACTTTCTGTGTCTATTTTGTATGTGTAAGTATACTAAGTATACTTTCTGTGAATCTTTCCCATTTGTTTCAAATATTTGCCTCAAAGAGCTCCTTTAAATATTGGTCATTCCAATGATTGAGTCATCTTGGAATCTATTAATTATAATTTCTCTTGAGAATTAATGATAATTTCTTTGTATATTGAGCATTGTGTTAGTGTAGTGTAGAATCTTAGTCTTATTATATTTCTTTGGAGAATGTTGTTTTTTGTGTTATAGCAGGCAATCAACTTGAATAGGTTCAGACCAATATTTCTGTCTTGCTTTTTATGGCTGGTGGTTTAAGTCTCAGTTCACTTCTCAAAGCCTTTACTGTACTGTTAAGGTCTGTCTCATTCATAACTCAGGGCTGAGCCTAAGACCTGTCCCAACTTACACAAAAAAATTAATGTCTTTCTCCAGCCCTGCTTATGATTCTTCCTTCACTCTGGAGATATGGGGCTATTTTCCTGGTTCATATGGTAAGTTTTGGAAAGATGAGCTTTCTCTCCTCTCCTCTCCTCTCCCCTCTTCTCCCTCATCTCCTTCCTTCTTTTCTTTGTATTGGGGCTTGAACTCAGCACCAGAGGAATTCTGCCTCTGAATTACACCCACCCTCAGTCTTATTTTATTTTTTATTCTGAAATGAGATCTTGCTAAATTGCTGAAGTTCTTGATAAGTTGCTGAGGCTGGCCTCGAACCTTCAATCCTTCTGTCTTAACCTCCTAAGTAGTGGGATTACAAGCATGCACCACCATACTGGGTAAGATGGGGTTTCTGTGAAAGTTTTCACCATCCCTTTATCACTGCCCCTGCTTCTCAGTTCTGCAATTTATGTTCTTCCCTGTTAAGGACAAAACTATAAGACAGAAGGAAGCTCACTCATTTGTACTCACTTCTCCATTGGTTGCACTTCCTCCCCAATAGGTAGATTTCTGTTTACCATGCATAGCTCTGGATGGTCTCCCCACCTCCCCTTACCCAGGGTTTTCAGCTGTCATTCCAAGGAAAGCTGAGTGATGGTAAGCTTCTGCCATCATCTGCAAGTGGAGCCTGCATTTTTTATATACACATTTATCTTCCTAACATTTTATTCATTTTTTCTTCCTGATTTTTGAATTGTTATTATTAATTTCCTTATATTCTGCCTATAATCCCAGTCCTTGTAATCCCAGTAATCCCCGTCCTTGAGACAGGAGGATCGCACGTTCGCAGCCAGACTCAGCTACTTAGTTAGGCCCTCTGCAACTTAGTGAGACCCTGTTTCAAGATAAAGAATAAAAAAATAGAGCTGGAGATGTAGCTTGGAGATACAATGTCCCTGGGTTCAATCCCCAATAAATAAATAAATAAATAAATAAATAAATGAATAAAATAATTAAAAAATAAATAAAAATCAGATTCTTAAATGATTCCATCTTCCAGAAAGGTAAAGGGATACTGTTCATCAGTGTCTAGATGAATTTAGGGAAAATGTGGAACTTTTTTTTGCGTGTGTTTGTGTATTTAAAGGAAAAAAGTCCTTATTTTTGTTTAGTCCTTTGTCCTCCTAAGACTTTATTTTTAAAAATATTTAATTAACAAAGATTGAATATATTAAGGTATGGAATGTGTCTTGATTTTTAAAAAACTTTTTAAAGATCATAGATCAGTCTTTTTCTGCAATGTAAGTTGCAAATATTTTCTACTGGCTTATACTGTCTTTTGAATTTGCTTATGGAGTGCTTCTCTATGTAAGTGTATTTTTAAAATTTTATTTAGAGAATTTGTATATATATAAATTAATCAATTTTTACCTTTTTTGATCCTGGACTTCGATTCATAGTTTTAAAGATTTTTCCTTATATTTGGGCCATAAAGGAAATATAGTACTTGCATAGCTTTAATTTTTGCATTTGATCTATTATCTATTTGGGGTTTATCCAGGTATACATGAAGTAAAATATGAATTTATATTATCTTATCTAATCTAAAGTATATATTTTGTTCCTTCAGGATTTATTAAAGTAATCTTTTCACTAGTGATTTCAGATGCCACCTTTAAAAATATAAACTAATAGCTCATTACTATAAATGAACCAATTTCCAAATATAATTGACTTTTAAAAATTTTGTATTTTGTTTCTTTAGAAATATCTATGCATTAGTTATCAATTTCAAAGTCTTCTCATTACAGAGCCTATATAGAATATTTTAATACTTGGTAGTAATAGAAATGTGATAATTTGAGTACATTTTAAATAGTTACTATTTATTACTAGATTCAAAAGTTGGTACTTGGTATGTAATATTTGAATCTAAGAGCCATGTTCACTATAGTCAGAAAAACTGCCACACTTCTAGTATGAACATTCTGTATAGAAATGCTGATATATCATCCAAGGAAATTAATATCAATAGTGGAAATTCAACTTTGAGTCTCATGTGTAAAGAATTTGTTTTTAATGGATAGAGCTCTTTTGACACATTAAACATTTCTATAAATGATTCTACATGCTTTCTTAGTATTGAGGCAATTAAATCTCTATTAATTAAATTACAGTTCTTGAGTCAGACACAGGCAACAATCAGACAATATTCTAATTTTAGGAGTTAGATATATTAAAGCAGGGCAGAGGACTTGGGATAGGAAGAGTTAAAGGGGGCCATCTGTATAAAAAACAAAAACAGGGAAAGTTACTAAGATGTAAAGGTAACAATAACCAGGAAAGGACTGGAAATCAAAACAAAATTTCAGCCCCTTCTGTGGGCTGCATTCTGAGGACAGTCTGTGTGAACAAGGATGGGCAAGTGGTACCAGGAGATTAGCGATCACCAGCCCATGAAATAACAATTCAAATTAAGGACTGAAACCTGGGGAAGATGCACTGGGCCCCCAAGACCCAATTCTGAAATCACAAGATGTGTCTTTGATAAAGAGCCTATGATACATTAAAGTCCAGTTTTACTTTGTTAGAGATTTTATTTTCATGGATTTTTTTTGCACATAGAAAATCTTTTTTTTTTTTTTTTTTCTTTTATCAGAAAACTCAGCTGCTCTGGCAGCTGTGTGATGACAGCTGGTCACTCTGAGGCTGGTAGCCATCATTGGTGATTGTGGATGGGCTGAGGAGCAGGGCCAGCTTCATCCTTTTGGACCTGGCTGAATCTGGTCTAAAAGTTCCTGGTGTATTTGACAAGGAATCACAGGCAACTGATAAAGAAATCTGAGAGATGGGGAATTTTGATAAACAAAGGCACATTGTACCTAGAAATAGTGAATGAAAATCTCATGGACTTTTCAAGAAAATAAGTCTTGGGCAGCAGCCTGAATAACATTGTTTCAGATGATATTAGCACCTAAAGTAAATTGAACTAGGCAACAGGAAAGGATAGCAATTTAAATTTTATTTACTGGTTACTTCAGAAATTCGCACACATGAATGCAAGTTGCTTTATATTATTTGACGTTCAGAAGTGATTATAATGCCATTTTAGTGGATAATGGTTATTTATGAATTTGAATTCTCCTAACTTGATTACATGATTAGTTGGACAGGCAAGGCTGAATTTTAAAAATAAGGTGTTTAAGCGAGATGAATAATTTCCTAATTGACTGTCATTTCCATTTTCAGCTAATGAATTGGGTCCACTCACAAGAGTATCTGCTGGGCCAAGAAGAGCCTTGTTTTCCTAAATTCATTTAAGTGTTTTCCCAAATGAATACAGTCCCTGGCTGGTTTTACCCTCTCTGAACAATGGTTTTCTATTTTCAAATTTTCTCTTTCTTCTTCTTCTTCTTCTTCTTCTTCTTCTTCTTCTTCTTCTTCTTCTTCTTCTTCTTCTTCTTCTTCTTCTTCTTTTTCTTCTTCTTCTTCTTTTTCTTCTTCTTCTTCTTCTTCTTCTTCTTCTTCTTCTTCTTCTTCTTCTTCTTCTTCTTTTTCTCTCTCTCTCTCTCTCTCTCTCTCTCTCTCTCTCTCTCTCTCTCTCTCTCTCTCTCTCTCTCTCTCTCTCTTTCAATGTCTACTTATTTCTGTACCTTGACTTTGAGATTCAAGTTCTCTTGGCTTCAATCATCTATTCTGACAGTATTTTTTCACTCTGCCATGGCACTGTCTCTCAGGGAGCACTGGGGTATTTATTGTTTTGTCTGGACACGTTCTTGTTTGAGAGATAGTCCGTTCCTCATTCCAGCCATGACAAACTGAGCTCTCCTTACTCATCTCCTCTGTACATAATGCGTTTGCCAGGACATCGCGTGCGGGTATCCTTTTTAAATAACAATGTGTATAAAATCATAAATGTGTTAGTTATAAAAATTAAAAACATTTGGAAAAGTTTTAGGTTTTCAGAAACAATATGTCTTTGCTTCTTATTTTTTTAATTAATGTTTAAATCAATAGAACTTTATTTTTCAAAATAGTTTTAGACCCAGGCACTACATAATGAATGGAATGACCATTTTCCAGTTAGGAATAATTTTGTAATATAAAATAAATAAGATCTTACCTCATTTTATTTTTGACATTATTTATAATATGAATATGCCTCATTTTATTTTTGACATTAATTATAATATGAATATGGATCTATCTAAAAAACTACCCATTATAAGGAAGACTATAGGAAATCAAATGGTTTTTTAAAATGTCCCAAAAAATAGCCTCAGCAATTCAATTGGTAGGAAAGATGGTTAGAGTCATCATATTTCCATACTGACTATGTTTCTTAACACAATTGGCTTCTTCTAGTCCCTTGCTACAGTGTGGTCTATAGACAAGCAGAACTGGCATTGCCTGGGAGCTTATTAAATATGCAGGTCCCACCTTTATCTCTTACTGAATAAGAATCAGCATTTTAATAATAAGCACAAGTGATTTGAATCCCACACTTACAAAAATCTGAGAAGCACTTAGAGAAGAGAAGCACTTAGAGAGAAGCCTCTCAAGTACTAGGATTACAAGTGTGCACCATGGCTTCTTTTGCAAGTTTTTGGATAAACTAGTGGCTGGGTGTAATATCATGGCAATACAAACCCCAAATGACCAAGAAGCCTCAGAGAGGCAGGTTTTCCTAGAGAGAATCAATGCTTTTTAAACAAAATATTTGTATTCATTGCACAATAGTGAAAAATTTTGAGAATCATGAGTACTTAAACATAAATTATTTTAAAATTCACAAGTTACTCAGAGAGAGGGGAGAGGAGAGAGAAGAGAGGAGAGGAGAGGAGAGGAGAGGAGAGGAGAGGAGAGGAGAAAGCTCATTGCATAAAATACCTTTAGCCAGTGGAAAGGTTGATATATAACTGAAAAAGCTTAGTCATTGCTGAATGATGTTTTGAGGATGAGACTGAAGATACTTTTTACCAAAAATTAATTAATATAAGCTAGAGATTATTATATATTAAGATATGGATGGTTCTAGAAGGAAGAAGACAAATGAAAGATATTCTTATGGTAACACTGTGTGTGGAAAATAATGTACATATAAAATTATATATTTCAATGTCAAAAGATATTAGGAGAACATCTAGTCAAAATCCTTCATGTTAAGAAATGAGGAAACCACCCAGATAAGTAAGTTATCAACAGATAAGAGTCCTGAACCCCTCTGCCCAATCCTAAGGGTCTGGTTTACTCTGTGTCCTTCACAACAGAAGCTAGTATGTGAGAAAAGCTAATTGAATGATGCAGATTGTCAGGCAGTGCTATAGTGGTTCAAATGATGCCGCAATCACTGGAGGTTGGAGGGCTTTACTGGGAGCCAAAAGCTTGAGCTGGATCCATTGCAGACAACTCCTGTTCCACCCCAACCCCAGCCTTATATTTGGTTCAACCTCTTCCATTATCCTTAGCTTCTAACTATCATTTATATATCTGTGTTTTACTATCTGTTTCTCCTGCTCCCATAGGAATATAAATTCTATAAGAGCAATAATTTTTGTTTGTTGTTTCACTGTTGTACCTTCAGTGTCTAAGACTACCTGATACTTGGTTGTAGCATAATGAATATTTGTGGAATGAATAAACTAATGGATTAACAAGTAGGAAAATAGTTTCTTATATTTGAGAATTTTATTGGAAAGCAATGTGAGACAGAAAAGGCAGGAATTAGAAGAATCTAAATTCAAAGCAAATAATTTGGAGTTTATCTTATAAGGAGTGGGTGTCATGAAGACAAAGTTTTGCCACACATAGGTTAACATTTTCTTATATTATTCAATGAATAGTTTTCACTGAGATTTCAGGCAATATGAATGTTTATTTTAAGATATACTGGAGTCAGACTGGTGGCACATACCTGTAATTATAGTACTTGAGAGGTCAAGACAGGAAGATCACAGTTTGAGGTCGATCTCAACAACTTAGTGAGACCCTCAGAAACTTATGAAGACCCTCTTACAAAATAAAAAATAAAATATGGCTGGGGGCCTATATCAGAGGTTGAATGCTCCTGGGTTCAATCCATGGTACAAAAAAAAATTAAGATATCCTGGAAATATTACTTTGTCAGGCTGTTGTATTAACGTAAAAAAATCTCTGGAATAAGAGTTTTGCTTTGATTTTAGATATGCATATGCACCATTTATATACAGATATTATGCAGTTTTGAATGCACAAATATTTAAGCCAAAGTATAGGAAAAGTCCTTTTGTTATCAATAGTGCATTCTGACAAATGTTGCCTGGTAGTCTTGTCAGTTCAAGTTAGAAATTACCAAAATGTTTCAACAAGATCCCTCTCCCCTACAACAATGCACTTTTAAAAGTTTTCTTAGTAAAATTTGTTTTCTATTGCATTTGGATGCAGAAGGCTTTTAGTTTTATTGTGTGATAAAAACAGTCAACAAGCAAATGCAAATACACTGGGAACATTTGGAGAATCACAATTGTTTGGCTTTAACCTCACAATCTCCTTTTCCCCATCTGTGGGAACTGCTAATATCCCTCTTTAAATTTAGGAATGTCTGGAAGATCTTTTATTTTAGTAAATTGCAAAAGTTTTTGGCTGATCTCATATAGAACATAGAAGCTAGAGTGATATGAATTTTTCTTTTTCTTTATTTCTATTTGTTTATTTCTTGCTGGGGATTGAACCCAGGGGTACTCTACCACTGAGTTATATCTCCAGCCCTTTTCACTTTTTATTTTGAGACAGGTTTTCACTAGATTCTTCTGCCTCAGCCTTCAGGTCCCTGAAATTACAGGTGTGTGACACCACACTTGGCATGATAGATATCTTTAAATAATCAACCCTGAATCCTTCTGAGACTTCTAAAACAATTATAACCAGCACCATTCAAAATCTAGTGAGTAATTGATACTTTAGGTTTGAGGCCTCATGTTTTCTTCCTGTAAGGCCCTGTTTTAAATAATTCCATGAAAAGCAAGGACAATATGATATGAATCCTGTCTCTTTGGTTTAGACAATATGGTGCTTCTATTTAGTTCCCTCCTATGTTTTTATGGTCCTAGTCAAATTAAGTATATATATATATACATATATAACAGTATTCAGAGGTGAAATAATTGAATAAGACTCTAATATCATCAGTGAATGAATATACTGATGGATTAATAATTTGAATATATTTACTGGATGCTAACTGTATGCAGGTAGGATGTGGCTTGAAGGGATAGATCACTGGAGGTGTGGCTTTGGGGATTATATCTGTCCCTGGTCCCTTCCTCTGGCTCCTGCTCTGCTCTCCAGTTGCCCTGAGCAGCTTTCTATGCCACACCCTGCTGCCATGACATTCCTACCTGTAGACAGCTAACTATGGGCTAAACCTCTGAAACTGTGAGCCTAATAAACCTTTCCTCCTCTAAGTAGTTCTTATAAGGTATTTTGGTCACAGTAATGAAAAGGTAACTAAAAAAAAGTATGTGTAAATGTGTACATATGTTTATATTTGTGTATGTTGTGCATATGAGTGCAAATTTTATAACTGTTAAAAAGCAAGAAAGGATTCCATAAATCTACCAGATATTTTGCATATTATGATTATTATTTTGGTTCTGGGGATTGAATCTGGGGCTTCACATATATTAAGCACACACTCCATTGTTGAGCTACATCCCCAGCTCCTGAATAATTTTTGGAATTATAGAAAGCAAGAAGGATCAGATTGACAAAGAAAATTGTAGACTGATGCAGACCAGGATAGAAGAAGCAAGTTGCAAAGAACAGAACTGTTTTTATCACAGAAACTCAGTGCAGAGTCAAGTTTAAATCAAGAAGCTTCTTGGGTGAGCACCAGGGTAATAAATCAAGCGATTCCTTGTAGAGGTGATCTGTCATTACCCAAGGCAACTTGAGTCTAGAGGTTACTCTAGTCAAAATCCCAAGAACCTCTTTTTTGTATGTGTTAGTGGGGACTGAACCCAGAGTGTTCTACCTCTGAGCTACACCCCAGCCCTATTTTATATTTTTAAGTTTTTTAAGCAGGGTCTTACTAAGTAATTGTGCACTGGCCTTGAACCTGTAATCCTTCTTCTTAGCCTCCCAAGTACTGAGAGTACAAGAGTGGGCCACTACACCTGGCCTGAGAACCTTTCCTTTAATAATGAACGGGATAGGGGCTCCTAGACAGTCATGTATTGATGAAGATGGGGATACTGGATTCTGAATAGTGTGCCCTTACATGATTTGTTGTTGTGCAAACATCATAAAGTGCATTTATGCAAACTAAGAGGCAACTACAACATCAGTAGGTAATATAATCTCATGGGATCATTCTTATATATGCATTCTATTGTTGACTGAAATTGTATAGAAAATAGGACAGAGTAGAATCTAATAAATCTTATCCTCCATAACTGCTTATCTTATAAAATATGAAATAAAATTCATCTTTGAAATGTGGTTTTCAACTCCTTAGTTTGAGGAATAAATTTTAGATAAATATATTCTTTTCTCAACATTTATTGCATGTAGAAAATTGTGCAAGATTTATCCTTGTTATGTTTTCCAAAGACACTGTTGGGCTTGAAATTGAGTTACTTGAGAACACATTTGTCAACTTCTTTCGGATACCTGGAATACTAAAGTCATGTTACTGTAGGTGGTCAAATTACAATGTTATGAAGTCATTCTTAGTTATAATCCTCAATCTATATGATTTTAAAATGAGAGGATAAGAATATTTTATATCAATAAAACATGTTATCTACTGTCATGGTTAAGTATAGAATGCCCCCTGAAAAGCCCATGTATTAAGCTCATGGTTGAGATGTAATGGATTTCCCTGGTGGTGGCCCTGGCTGGTAGGTTGTGGCTGGATGAGGTGGATCTCTGGGGGTTGACTTTGGGGATTATATATGGTCCCTGCTCCCTCCCTTCATGATGTGAAAATGAAACCTTGGGCTCTCCCTCTCTCTGTTTTCCCCAGAGCCATGTCCTGAGATCTGCAGTCCCTGGCCTCACATGGAAGGAACCCCAAATCCCAAAGGAAATCCTGAGCAAATAAATCAACCTTCCTCTACATTACATAGTCAAGCCTTTGGATTATAGCAGTGAGATTTCTGACTAAGACATAGACAAACTTTAATGCATCAAACTTTTACTTACGATGTTGTACTTTTGTTTACAATGAAATAGTGACCCAGACAGGTTTATTTAAGGTTTCAGATATCTGAGTAAGAATTATTAAACTTGTATAAATAATTGTATATGTAGATGATACACATTATTTGAAACACCTATGGAATACATAAAGAAACTGAAGATATGTTAAGCCTCAAAGAAAATTTTGGCATATTTCAAAAACTGGAAATCATTCAGGCCAAATCAATCATAATGCAGTAAAACTTAGAAAAGAAATCAAGAACATTAGAAAGTGAAGTTGAGAAAAGGAATAATAACAATTCTCTTAAGTAGCACTTTGAAGGAACCAAATTGAAATTTCAAACTGTTCAGGAGTAAGCTAGAGTACAGAACAGCTAAGAAAATGCAGCCAAGCGTGGTCCTAGAAGAAAAAAAAATACATTGGCATAATCGACATGATAAAAGATGGAACTAACAGAAATGATCAACAGGATAAGGGAAAAATAGCAGAAATAAAAAACCAAATCCTATGATAAGTTGTGTATTTTGTGTATATAAAGAAGAGCCTTTTATATACACAAAATACACAACTTCTAATAGAATTCATCCATGGTATTATATGTATTGATCATTAGTTCCTTTCTATTGATGAATAGTTTTCCATGTGTGAATATACCGGTTTGTTTATCTCTGACGAAGGCTTTAATTAACAACATTGATATGAACTCTTTCATATAGAGCATTTAGTGGACATATATCTTTATTTCTTGCAGAGTTATAACATACATTTATGTTTAACTTTTTAAGAAATTGCAAAACAGGTTTCCAAAGAGGTTGCGTTATTTTACATTCCCATCAGCTGTGTTCATGACTTTCAGTTGCTCTACATTTGTTTTCATTTAAGTCATTCTTCAGGCTGTAGTAGTGGCTCATTCTGATTTTAATTTGCATTTTCTGATGACTGAAGATTTATGCTCCTTTTCATGTGCTTATTAGTTTTCTGTGAATCTGTGTGTGTGTGTGTGTGTGTGTGTGTGTGTGTGTGTGTGTGTGTGTATGTGTGCTGCCTAAAAAATAGTTTTGCATTTGTAACAAAGTACAGTTTTGGAAAAGAAAGCAGAATGCAAATTAATTTTAAAAAATATACCTTAAAGAGTTGTCATTAATCCTGATCTCATACTGACCTAACTTGCCAGTTATTCTGTCATTATTTGCTTTAATTTGCTAAAGAATTATTGCCATCTCTGTTGTATTAAGAATGAGACACTATTATTTGATCAAAAGTTCAATGTCTAGAAACATTTTTAAAAAGTATGTTACCCTTAGATTAACTTAATCAAACTATGTCCTTACTTAAGCAAATCAAATATAAGAAATATTTAATATGAATCTAATGAGTTTAAACTATTTTGGGGGGTACTGTGGATTGAACCCAGAGGCATTCTACCTCCAAGTTATACCCCCAACCTGATTTTATTTCTTATTTGGAAACAGGATCTCACTAAGTGTGGAGGGCCTTGATAAATTGCTTAGACTGGCTTCAAACCTGCTATTCTCCTGTCTCAGCCTCCCAAGTACTGGGAATACAAGCGAGCGTCACCACGCCTGACTAAACTATTTGTTTTGAAATACTTTTGTGCCCTAATTTTATTCACGTATATTATTCTCACTTGCAGTTTTTCCTTTCTATAATTGCAACAAATTACAAGTTTGTATTGTATGTAATAATTTTTGTTTTAAAATACTTATTATACATATTCCAGTTGTAGAAATCATTATTTCTGATTCAGGTCCTATTTAAAATTTTGATAATCATATTACCAATAATATGAAAAAATGAAATCTCTTATTACTAAAATATATGTAATTTGTTGTAAAAAACATAGAAACAATAAACTGAAGAAATAGAGCATTTTTATTTAGAAATAAATGGGCTCTAAATTAAATGCAATAAAACAGAGACAATAGTAAATGCCAAATGAGCAAGAATAGACGAAAGGAAAAAACGGGTTTAAGTTTTCAGAAACATTTTTAAACCATCTCCACACAAAAAAAATCTCCTATGACTAAATAGAAAATGAAGAACTTTATCTTTCTTTGGAAATCAGTGGTATGAAAGCATTCCAGAATATGCTTTTGTGAGGATGATTCATTAACTATTGAGTATGTTGCCTCAGCCTTGACCCAGAAGATCTCTTTTCAATAAGGTAACCCTCTGCCACCTTCTCCTGGGTAAAGCAGGCCCAATAGGGAAAAATGTCCAACAGGCATTAAGCAAGTAATGACTCAGAAGGCATTTTCTTTTATGTTCAGCCCAACTTTTAATCATCAGCCAGAAGGCTTTTTACAAAGATATTGTAGAGTCTCTTGGGATTAATTTAAGTGTATCCAAGTAAAGTCTTTCTGAATACTGTTGGGGAATTGGAGGTGGGGAGGAGCCCAAATATCCTGTTTACCTTCACTAGGCCAGGAGAGTGACTGCTGGTTATCAGTGCTGACCAGGTCTTCTTTCACCTCTTGTTTTCCTTCTTAATGTGAGCAAATACACTTCCTATTAGTCCTTGGAGGCAGAGTTCTACCTTCACACCCATCTAGTGATCCCAACTCAGTAAATATTAATTATCCTTGACATTGGTATAGCACCAGATATTTAAAAGACTTGAACATTTATGGATTCATGAGCTTTGTGAAGTCAATTTCAGACATAAGGATGGTGTCTAAGATCTGAAGAGCATATAGCTTGACAAAGGTTAAATTGCCCCAAAAAGTAGAATAATAGATTAGAACCCAGGTATCATATAGTCACTCTCAAAAAACTGCACTAAACCTTTCCTGTGAAGCAGCTTCCTCTAGTTGAATGCTTTCTTCTGGTGTAAGTTTGGAATTGGGAATTGCTTAGGAACTGGAAAGGGCCATTTTTCTGGAGCATTTGATTTGGTGAAGTATCAAGAAGCATCATTTTTATAACATGAATAGAGGTATATTGTGTTCATATTTTTAACTTATTTAAATATTTTCTTTTATGTTTTTCTATTCTAAACTGCTAATCACTCAATTTTCATTTTATATCATCATGGTTGAATGGGTTGGGAGAATAGAATGAAATTTTCAATTTGACATTTAGGATTCCATTATTCTAACCCATTCTAATTCCCATAAGCATAGGAAATTCTGAAGCATACAGATACATAAAAGATAGCTAATGAGCTTTAAAGGTCTGTATGTTGTTACTATTAGCAGTTTCATTATTAACAAGATAGTCAACTTTAAATTTTGTTTCTCACTTCTGTAGAAAGAGAATAACAATATATGGCTCATACATTGTTAGAATGTTTAAAAGGTGTCTGCTATGATATTTTGATATGCCTTTCGAATGCCCCTCCCCCAACAAGTTTGTATGTTGGGAACATAATTCCCAATACAATGGTGGTCTTCATTGTATCATTTCACTTGAATTCTGGAAGTGTGTTTGAAAGATTAAATTACTTTTTGTCATATGAAGAAACTGAGGCACAAAGGATAATTGGGCTACCCAAGTTTTTCAGCGGTGAGAATTAGGATATCACTAGGTTTTCTATTTCTTGGGCAGCAGATACACATTGTACCATATTCCTTTCCATGTATGTCTATAGAGGACATAATTACCAAACTGATTTTTTTAACACATGCATTTTCAATTGAAAAAAAAAAAGAAAAAATCCAAGTCAGAAGCATAAAAAGAGGGCAGTTTCTCACTATGTTCTCTTTGACTAAGTTGTCCTTTGCATTTTAAAGAAGAATCACGAATAGGTGTCTAATCTGTCCTATCAAGAAAACATTAACAGAGCCAGGCATGATGGTGCCCACTTTTAATATTAATACTTGGGAGGCTAAGACAGAAAGACTGCAGGTTTTGAGGCCAGCCTTGGCAATTTAGTGAGTCTCTGTTTTAAAATTAAAAAAAAAGGGCTAGAGGGTGTAACTCAGAGGTAGAAGACCCTTGGGTTCATTCCCCAGTACCACACAAACATTACACACACACACACACACACACACACACACACACACACACACACACAAATTGATAGGCCAAAAATGAATATCAGAATGGGTTCACTCTCAGTCAAGATAAATACATGGCATGAACTTTTTTTCTGATATAATAATATCTTATTAAAGTATTATTACATGAACATCTATTGAATCATTATAAAGACTATTTTTTTTCAACAAGAGCAATGAATTGAGAGACCAGGGGACCAACTGTCTTACAGCCAACCCTTTAACCTGGACTCACTTAGAAACACTATCAAGCTGTGTCACAGTGGACTCTGCAGAGAGGTTTGAATTATCTACCCACTAGGGCTCTATTGATATTAAACATTTTGGAAAATATGCATCTCACCAGAACCATCAAGCCAAAGTATCTCTTAGACTTGATTCCTTCTCAGTGTGTAAGCAGCTAGGGACATCCATCTTCTCAGTACTCCCAATCCCATATTTTGCCTTTCTCAGGATGCTGGTTTCATCTGTCCAGTGTTTGCTTCCATCTGAATCTTTTCTGATTTTATAGGCATTGTTTCCTAGTTTATCACACCACTTTTTGTCACCCAAGTCACCCATGACCTGGATTTTGTTTTCTCCAACCCCTTCCTTAACTGGAATCTGGCTACCTCCTGAAGGCCTGCTTCTCCATATTACTCACATACAGAGCTTGTTATTTTTCCATATCCCACATTCTTCTGGGTCAGAGAGAGAAGTCAGCATCCATTTCTCTGGACCTCTTATTATTATTTCTATACTTGTGCCATCTAACCACTCCTCAGTGGTACTGCTCTTCCTTTTGCTGTTAGCTGCTAAATCCAACACTCTCTAAATTCTTAAATATTCTTCATTTAAGTCTACATATATATTGTATATAATTTTAAAATTTGATATAATAGTCTAAGGGAAAATTAAAAGCTAAACTAAAATAAAACTATATATACATAATATATGTTTTGATAAATAATGCTCAATCATGCATATATTTATAGACACTGAAGCAGTTCTACTTGCCTCTACATGCAGAATTGCTGTGAATGTGACAGATATAAATAGAAACTAAAATATTTATGCTGTATTAGTGATTCAAATAACTGAAACTATCCTGACATTGGTGACCTAATTTTTCAAAATGCTGACCATTTTTTAAAAATTCTCAGCAAATTCTAAATAAAATCCTTTATTGTCTTGCTTGGCTTCTGCATTACTGAAAAATCCAGCATTATTAAAACAGCATAAAGAAAATCTTTTTTTTTTTTTTGTAAAAAGGAATTTGGTTCTAGACTCAGATAATTGTAAAAGAGGTTTTAACAATAAGAATGTTGGGATACATTTTAAAGTCATAAGGACACAGTATAATTTGTGATTCTATTGTGTTATCCCATACAAGAAGAGTTGCAGCACTAGTTTTTACCTAACACTATACCATGAAGAACTACCCACACTGACTTTTTTCCTGTTGTAGCATATATATTATTTTCCTTACAGCATATCTAGAACTTCTCTAAATTGTTTATTCACAAATCTGTGGCTTTTCCTAAACTGAAAGTTCCTTGAGGACAAGCAATATATCTTTATTTATCAAGAAAAGCAGAGCAACAACTATTCTTGGCTGGATCAGAGTGCTTATGTCTGGGTAGAGAGAGGAGATTTATGAAAACTTTCCATTTCTTCTGCTAAGTTTTGCTATACTTGCTCTAAAAATAAAATATGTGTGCATTCACGTACATACATTAACATGCATGTTGAAACAATGATTATATATATGTGTATATATATAAAACAGTTACATATATATGTAACATATATATAATATAATATCATAAATATATAAATATAAGAACAATATAATATAAAAATATATAATATATATTATATATAAAACAGTACATATAAAACATTTGAAACAATGCTATATATGTAGATTAAATTATATTATGTATGCATACTAAATTATCAATGCCAATTTCAATAGGATAAGAAAGGGGATGGAATCTGGAGGGAAATGCTCCAAGTTTTGTGTGCATTTATATTCCTGTCATTCTATACCTCAGTATGGTGTATAATTGCAATATACCAATGAAAGTATATAAAAAAAAGAATTTATGGTATCTCTAATACACTACAGATGGATAAAAGGCATGATGACGTAGCATGTAAGTCTGGAACGAGAGATTAATAATTATGACAGGTAGAAACAAGATGAGGAAAGGATATTCTAGGAAAAGGAAACTGAAATTATGTACTGGAAGAACCAAGTCCAGAGTATTCTAATTTCCTCAAGCAAGTGAATAGTAAGTAGAAAATTAATTGGTGAAGAATAAAACTAGAAAGATAATGGAGATGCTGAATATCAGGTCAAAGTTTCAACAGGCAATAACTAACATTAAGTATGACTTGGTCATCCCCCAATTGGTTCAATCTTGATGAGAGAATAGCTTGCCATGCTTGCAGCAATATATAGCTTTAAAAGTAATTTTTCTGTCCACCTATTTACCACAGCAAGGGATAATTTCTATGGTGATAGCGAAAGGAGCAAACTGAAGTTGTTCTTACCCTTCCCACATCAGCTCCATCCAGACTGAATGTCTTCCCTTTCTATGTTCCCTTAGTACTTTCTTCAGTTAGAACACTACATCCAGTCACAGTGCGTTGTATCATTATGATTTCAGCATGTGTCTGTGGCTTCAGCTCCAAGACACACTCTACAGGCCTTTCCTCATTTTGTGTCCCCATCCTTTTAGCTCAATTAGGTAAAATTAATGTTGAAGGCACAATTGCATTTCTTATCAGTTGGCCAGGAAATTGATTCCTCTTTTTCCTTTCAATGATTACTTAAAATATGGATATGGCTTAGCAAGTCATATCTTTCCTCACTGTAGACAACTAGACAGAAGAAATTACAATAGCAATTAATACTTCTCTATCTCTTTTTGAAAAAGTGTGCTATGGTTGAGGGCTGAAGAACTTTTCCTACAGTGCTTCATCAAAAAGCAGTACTTTCTTCTTCAAAATGTCATTTTGTGGAAGGATCAAGAATGCTGCATGAATGACAGAATCTACTTTAAGGTAATAAACTTAGTTAAAACTGGGATATTCTATAAGGGGAGAAAAGCGTATCATGATTTGACTATAGTACAATGTAAAATTAGACAACAGAAAGAAAACATGTTTATGAAAGAAAACCTATTAATTTTTCTCCTCTTGATCATGAACCCTTACATATCTACTCAAACATTAGTCCTTTATAGTAGTTGGGATAAGAAAAGCAAAGTAAAATGACAGCCATTATGAGCGATCTAGAAAAAGGCTCCTTATGAGTAATGCAGCAAAGGGTTCCTCTTCCATTTAACTACGTCTATTTCTGTAACATGTTAGATTTTTTTTTCCTAATGTTAGAATTGGGACATTAGTAACAAGATAAAATCTCATATGGAATTAATTGTGTTCTTTCAGTAGCAGCTGCTAGGTCACACACCCAGAAATTAGTACTTAGCAGCTTAAAATCTTACAGTTCCTTCTTTGATGTGTGACTTCTGGATTCATATTTGACCCCATTGCTCCCTAATTTGCTCCTCTGTAAATCAGGAGATTCTCATGAGAGGCTACTCCTTTATCATAACTAGCTCTATGAGGCAGAATAACATTTTTTTTCTGTAGTTGTAGTGGTAAAGAAACATTTTATTCTTCCTGTATTTCTGGGGTTTCTTTCATCAGCATTTAGGAGCCCATGCACTTTCAAATCTTAGCACTATAATATCCTTACTTAGCACCAAAAGGAGGAAAGAAGGGGTAGCCCAAGCAATTCCAAATTAAAATGTGGAAAAGGAAAGAGCTTTTACAAAGGGAAAAATGCAACATACAGTGTTTTGCATTTATAGTTCTTCCTTTTGTTGACTATAAATTTGGATCTCTGTAGGCTCCCTTAAATATCTCACTGCAGGATAATACTTATTTGGCATCCTAGGGAGAACACTTGTGTTGCCTTCTTTTAACGTTACATTGCTTCTAGCATTTCATGAGCATTGCTCTACAGGAGTCCCCCCTATCCTTGGGAGTACATCCCAAGAACCCCAGTGGCTGCCTGAAACCTTGATAATACCAAACTCTATGTATCCTATGTTTCCCCCATGTAGCCTACAGTGTTGCCACATAGTACCAGAGTTAATCTGTCTTTCCATGTTTTATGTCTGTTGTCTTTTTTACATCTTTTGAATATGGGGAATTATTTTGTAAAATAAGGTTTATTTAAACACAAGCACTGAGATACTAAGATAGTTACTCTGATAATGTAGATGTTCTCTAAGTGCCTATGTTAGACAGAGGGATCATTCTCATCCCCAAAGGCATGATACTAGATGGTAAGAGATTTTCTTATACTACTCAGAATGTTTTGCAATTTAAAACTTATGAAATTTTTATGACTAGAATTTTCCATTGAAAAATTTTGGACCATGATTGACATAGGTAACAGAAACTATAGAAAGGGAAGCTGTGGATAAGCAAGAGCTACTACTGTACATCCAAATGAATACTTTGTTGCTTATTTTACTTTCTTTCTCAATTCCTTGCAAGGACACCAGTTGGACTCAATAGGCTCTTATCTTCAATGTAGAATAACTTACCAACTTTCTTCTGTATGGGTCTTGATAAACTGTGAATACACTTTGAAGGGACTGGGATAGCATTGGGGGGGCTCTTACAAGATATGACATATCTTACCTTCAATAGCTGAAGTGAAACTCTAAGCCACTCTTGCAGTGGAGACCAGATTTAGAAAAGCAATCCTGATATGGCTTATGCTACTTCTTTGTTTTAAAAGGTTGACTGGTGTCATGGTTTGGATTTAGAATGTCCCCCAGCCCTCATAGAAACAAGGTAGCAATGTTGGAAGTGGGGGGTGGTTGCTAAGGAGGGGTCTCTGCAGGTGTAGTCTTGGGTGTTATATATGGTTCTCTCCTCCCCTTGCTCTCTCTCTGCTTCTTGCCTTCACTGGAGCTTTGCATGTTTTTTTTTCTCTCTCCGCTTCCTGCCACCATGCGCTGGGCTTCAGACCCTGGCCTCACATTGACTGAACCCAGAATCTCCAAAAACTGTGAGCAAATAAATCTTCCTTCCCCTAAGTTGTGTGGTCAGTCATTTTGGATTACATCATTAAGAATATCAACGGAGACAGCTGGCTTCTTTATTCTCCAAAGGATCAGGTAAGTTCATAGGCTGGATTTTTTTTTTTTTTTTTTTTTTTGTATTATGGAATCATTATGCTTTAACCCTTTCACAGAGAGTGTAACACTTTCTGTTGTGGGACTTTGGGAAGTTAAGCCTTGCAAAATCTTTACAGCTTCAAGTTTTATATAGAAACTAACTTGTGATATAATGTGTTAGGGTCTCATTTTAGCATAATTGTGGATTTAATTACTATGTTGGTTTTCAAAAATAATGATTATTGCTATGGCAAAATAATCAAATGATAATAATCCCTAAATGTAGACCAGGAAGTCCTCTTTTGCTTTGTGGTGAAGTGAGAAACTACTAATTCTACCACTGTTAATTATGACCAATATCATGCTCATAACCTTTAGGCTTTCCCCTTCAGAGGTTAAACTATTGCCTCAGGTAAACGACTGGCTGGCTTCATAGTTATTTCTTTCTGTGCTGTGTCATGAGAGCAGAATTTACATGTAGAAATATTTCAGAAATGTGGTAGCAGTTATAAGATACAGGTGTATATATTTGTGAGATTTAGCTCTACAGTTTTAAAAGTCAATTCTTCCCTTACAATTAAGACTCAATCAAACCAGTGAGTCCAGATGGATAGATCAATAGTTAGAAATTATTAGGAGACTCTCCGATGTCACCAGCACCTTGATTTTAGGATCATTTGTAAGTCCAGTCTTTTATATTAATAGAAGAGAGTGGATTGACAATTCTGTTCAGTTTCTCTTGTATGACAGTACTCAAAAAAGGATGTATTTTTAAATGAGAAAGTAGTCAAAGGAGTGCCCAGAAGAAAGGGGTTATCAGAATAGAAGTTGGAACTTGATGTTTTTATTTTTAAAATGTATCTTCCTTTTCTAGTTTCAAGCTTCTAGACAGCATGGAGAATGTCAGGGCAATCTATGAGGACAAAGGTAGGGAGCCTTGTATTAAGGGAGACCAATTAGAATCTAGTCAGTAGCAAACAAGTGGAATGGGCAGCATGCCTTTCTGTTGACAAGCATGTGGGAGAATGCGGTCTCCTTGGATACTGTTAGTCTCATGTGGGTGAGGTCTGGAAGGTCTGCACCACCTTAATACAAAAGTTGAGTTTCTACTTTTAGGATTAGTTTAGTATTTCTAGATAGCTAAGATGTTTCAGATCTCTATAAAAAACTTTTCGTTTTTGTCACCATGGGTCTGGGACTCAAGGGAATACAATGAATCATTGGTCCTGGTGTCTAGGGAGAAGAAGCAAAGTCATAGCAAGAAACATATTTTTGTGGGAAGCATGAAGATCTCTATACTTAGCTTAAAAGTTGGCAGGATGTGGTGAGACCCTTCCAGTAAGGTGCTGGTGATAACTTCTTCCTGTACCCATGCTCCACTGAAACTACTCATGTCTTATGTCAGATTATTGGTCATCCAGGGCAGAGCTTCTTGTGCCTGTGGGTGGAATATGTTCACATAATTTATTAGTGTTCTACAATGCAAAAGCACACCATTAGCTAGCAAATATATTTTTCCAATGAGCAATCACTGGGAAAGTAATGAGGAGTATCATAAACCACCCATTAACATTTTGAGTAGGAAGCTCTGTCTTCTATTTACTACAGACCTAATGTTCTTAAGAACTTTGAGGAGAGCATCTGATCACTCTTCTTTCTGTAAAAACTTTAGTAGGATTATGTTTTCAGAATTCATTTTAATATTCTGCTACCCATTGATACGGCCATTGAAGTCGTTGGTGTATCTGTAGACACACTTCCTTTGCAATCTGTCTTCTAAGATGTGTACTCAAATAACTCTTTGTAACAGATATTCTAACCATGTGAGTAAGGTCATTTAAAACTATTTCTCTAATAGTTATTATTATTCACATCTTAAAATGAGCATGTAATTACTAAACTGCATTCATATGAGCACTTAATTTTTTAGTTTATTTAATATTTAAGAAATTTTTATTAACATGTATTGATTACAAATATTAATGAGATTCACTGTGATACTTTTATCCATGCAGATAATACATATGAGCATTTGAAAAACAGGAATAAAATTAATGGTCCCCAAGGGAAAGAATAAAGCTGCCTTCTTCATTTATAGAGCTTTCTCATATTCAAGACCTGAAATATAAAGCAGAAATATAGAGCTTTCTCATACTCAAGACCTGAAATATAAATAACATTATTTACTTAACATAAATAATGTTAAGTATTGCTGAAAAGATTTGGAGCATACTAATCATACTAAACTTTTTTTTTTTTTTACTAGGAGTTGGAAGATGGAAAGATCTCCCTTGCTCTTGTAGAGACAGAATAAGTATCATCAAATGGCCATTCTACCAAAAGCAATCTACAAAATCAATATAATCCCTATCAAAATACCAATTCATTCTTTATAGACCTATTTTGTTTTTATTTTGAAACAGAGTCTTGCTAAGTTACCACACTCTGGCCTTGAGCAAGTCTGTGATTCTCCTTTCTCAGCTTTCTAAGTCCTGGGCTTATAGGAATGTAATGCATCACCATGCCCAGATAATCATGCTAAATATTCTTAGCACACTTTTGTGTTTTCATGCCTGTCATCAGTTACAGGAGAAAGGTGAGGGAGTAAATTCTTTTGTGCTACTAAAGTGACTATATGAATAATGTCAATAGGTAACCAGTATGTGAAAGATATTCTGAGTATTGCTTATAAAATTCATTGCTGTACAAATCATCTGTCTATAAATCTATTTTATCTTCTATCTAATCTATCTAAATATAGTTAAATTCTCTCTCTCGCTCATTCTCAATGGGGTCTTAGTTTGAAGAACAACATCCAATGAGTTGAGAAAGAAGAATTGTTAGTTGCTAAAGATAGGAGAAAAAGTTGCTGAGAATGAAAAATGGCCACAGTCATAGTTACGTAATTGGTCAGAAGAATAGCATTTTCTCACAGCCAAGCAGAAGCACATTCCTCTCTGAAGTTAATGAAGTTTAAGCATCAGGATCTCTCTGCATTACCCTCTAGAGGAAAGCCACATAAAATCCTAAGATACTTCAGCTTCCCTGGAAGTAGCAGTCCTCCTGCTTTCTACAATTGTTCACAGTCCCAGGATATCAGTAATGGGCAAAGAGGACCAGTGTCAGTATGAACAGAGCTTTGAGAGCTAAGAGGCACACTCTGGGGAGAACAGTGTTTCTGCTACCTGGGCTACAGGAACAGAGGGCAAAGAAGAACTTAACTGAGTCATTTATTAACATTATTAACTCATAGGCAGAGATCATTTTTTCTCCTCAGAACTACTGGTTTTCCTTTCTAATTACACAAAATATTTTAAATTAACTTTTTTTTTGGTATGGGGGATTGAATCCAGGGGCATTCTACCTCCAGTTACATCCCCAGCCCTAGTTTTTATTCCTTACTTTGAAACAGGGTCTCACTTAGTTGCAGAGGGTCTCACTAAGTAGCTGAGGCTAGTCGCGAACCGGATCCTCTTGTCTCAGCCTCCCAAGTACTGAGATTACAAGCGTGTGCCACCACATCCGGCTTAGATTAACATATATATATATGTATATATATATATATACATATACATATATATGTATATGTATATGTATATATATATATACATATATATGTATATATATGTATATGTATATATTCTGTGTGTATATATATCACACACAGAATAGTCAGATGAAATGCTATATTTAAATGATATTGTTTAATCTTTAACTATTTATTGAGCACCTTATAAGAAAACATTTACAATGCCTTGTTTTTATTAATTTAATTTGAATGCTGTGAGGGTTAAACATATTTATACATTGAAATGACTGTACAGAAGGATTATGTGGAAGTTATTTTATACTATTTTTCATATTTACTGTTCTCTTTCTTTCTTTTCTTTTTTCTTTGTTTTGTTTTGTAGTGTTTTGTAGACTACTGATCCATGCCCCAGCCCTCATATTTACTTTTTAGTTCTTTTTACCCTTGTGCTCTTTTACTTTATTTCCACTCCTTCTTTGTTTTTTATTTTGACTTATATTTTTATTTTCAATTATTGTACACAGATATAGAAATTACTTAACAGGCACTAATTGCAGAGTTATAGAAAATAAAGCACAATTTGTTTGATGTTGGAATTCTCAACTGTTGCATATTATCTTTTACCTGTCAATTCTTTCAACATGTTTATTCATCTATGTGTTGGTAATATAGTTATTTTTCTATCATGATGAGTTTTAGAATTGTCCTATTTTTTCATTGACTGTATCTAATATCTGTGTACATCAATTATGAATACTAGATATTAGAATTCTCTCAAAAGAATGATTGCAATTATTATTAAATGTATGTCCTAATTTATTATTCTTAAAGTGAAATTAAGTTCTTCAAATCATCAATAGTGAATCATTAAAGTATGCTTTAAAAGCAAACTGTTTATTTAAAATATACTTTAAGCCGGGCGTGGTGGCACACGCTTGTAATCCCAGCATTTAGTAGACTGAGACAGGAGGATCTGGGTTCGCGGCCAGCCTCAGCTACCTAGTGAGGCGCTCCCCAACTTAGGGAGACTCTGCTTCAAAATAAAAATAAAAAATAGGGCTGGGATAGCTTGGAGGTAGAATGCCCCTGAGTTCAATCCCCAGTACAGCAAAAAAAAAAAAAAAAAAAAAAAAATGCTTTAAATAAACAAATCGTTTATTTAAAATTATAGTATTCACATTATAAAGGACAAAAGACAAAAACAAAAACATGTTCAGGGAGGGGAAGAAGCGAGGTGGGACTCAGAGGAAATTGCTCTAAGAGTTGTTTGTATGTAGTGGATGTTTCTATCACTCTACACCCAAGTATGATGTATAATTACAATGCACCAAATAAAAATATATAAAAGTATATCTCCAGAGACACAATATGCCATGTATCTTTGCCTTATTAATTTAAACAATTTCAGTAAATATTCCATTTTCCAGTTCTTATTATTAATTTATGAAACAAAGGGTATTGTTGAGTGCTCTTTCACTATAAATAACAAAATTTTTGAAACATAAGGTTAGTAGATACAATGAAAAGCATCATGGATTCTCATATCTGAAAGAAATGCCAAATATTACTTAGAGTTTATCCCTTTTATGTTATAATTAATGAATTGAATTCTGTGCTACTATATTTAAGTCATTATGGAACAAATTAGTAGCAGAGCCAAGATTGGAAAGCAGTAGTCCTGGGGCATCTGATCAATCCTGCACTGTGGGTAGAAGTCAGAGAGCCCTCCCAGTGGAAGAAGTAGAGTCTGGCCCTTCATGGAGGTTCAGGTCAGGGCACAGGACCCTGGGATTCAATAGTCCTGCCTGTTCTTATTGTTCTCAGGCAGCAAAATGGGACTTAGGGAATTTTCAAGTGAGCAATCTGAAGGAAAAATGTTAACAGGGGCTCTGCTTGCCTGGATGTAAGGACAGCATTTCTCCCTGGCACTGAGAGAGTTAAATATTCAAGCAAATAATTGCACTGTATTTTTTAATGCTTATGCAAAGGGCAATAGGGGCTCAAACAAAGGGACAGCTGGCTTTGTCTAGTGAAGGCTTTGTGGGAAGCATGGAAGTTGAGTGAGTATTCAGAAACAAGTAGGGTTTTCTAGACTTTCTAGTCAGAAGAACCACGTGTGTAAATTCTCATTGTGTGAATGGACTTGTCAGATTGAAAAACTGTGAAATTCAGGTGTGGCAGGAATGTGGATAGAATCAGAGAGGGGAGATGAAGATAGAAGAGTAAGTGGTGCAGAGCTTCATTTGCCAAACAGCACAGCTAGGGGATGACAGATGACATTGGTCCTAGAGGCAGGAGAGCACATGACAGAAAATCCAAGTAAGACTAAAGAGTGTCTGAGTGATGGAGGATGAGGTTGGAGCAGAGACAGGGTCCAGAACAAGGATGTAGTTTCTTATATTAACACAATTATTATCAAAACAAATGCAATAAAAGGTTGCTGTGAATGAGAAAGAAACAAAACTTTGCATTGTGATTGAATTAGCCATAGCCAGAGTCATCTTTATTTGATGATCAGTCTACCGAATTACGTTTTTTTCTTCTGTCCCCAGAAAGAGAAAGAATAAAAGATAATTGACAATTTAAATAACCAGCATATTATATAAGCCAACAGTACTTTTTACAATAAATATCACTTATGACTCATACAATTCTCTGAAACATATTTATAACTTTTACACGATAGTACAAACCTTGGGTTGAGTTAAGGGTTTACATATCTGGTAGGTAAAGACAGGCTTTGTACAAAAACAATTTGACATCAAGGGAAGCATCTTTTTATTTTGATCACCAGTAAAATAGAGTAGAAATTAACTATACCTTATACCTTACAATAAACATGTTTAAATTTAATCTTACTCCAAAAATTTGCCTCAGTCGAGGTTTCTTCTTGCTTAGATCATTGGATCTTAAATATTCCATATCAATACAGCTTTTTTTTTTAGATCAACTGAGAGTAAAGCAGTATTAAGAATAGTAGTTGAATTGAAGAATTACTTTCATTCAGTTTTGGCAGAAATTACAAATAGGCAAAGTACAACTCCTTTTTTTTTTTATTGGTGCATTGTAATCATACATCTTAGTGGGGTACAGGCTGGTAAAGGCATACATACACACATCTCTCATTTAACCCTTCCCCAATTCCCGCCCCACTCTCTCCCTCACCCTCTTCTCAAGCTCAGTTTAGTGATTGACTTTGATATGTTTGTGAAAGTACATCATGTGTTCCCCCTCCACCACCTTCAGTTAAGTCACCTTTTTTGCTCATCTATGGTTTCTCCTTCTTCATCTAGACTCCTTTAGTCTGAGAAGCTCTGAGCTTTGAGGGCTAGCGGCTTTCAGCTTTCAGGAATTCTCCCAGCAGCTGGAGCCAGCAGCTCCTGGCAGCTCTCCATGGCACTCTACCATTCTCTGGCTTCTAGCTGCCCTCAGTGTTACCTGCCCCAGCTACTGGCTGCCCTCGGTGCCAGCAGCCTTTACTGTTACCCGCTCTTAGTGCAACCACCTCAGCCGGCTCTACTCAAGAGAGAGAAATCATGCACAGGCAAAATAAAACCATCTCAAAGCAGTTGTATTAAGTCTTATGCTGCAGAATAAGGGGAAGCAACACATGACTGTTCTGATGGAGGTATGGTTGCATATATAGAGGGAAAAAAAGGGCAGACTCATGAATGCTAGTGTCCTGCCAGTTAACTATAGACTTTCTGCCTAGTCATAGTGAGGGAGGGTCTCCTTGCAGAACAGAGTGGGGAACAGAGAAGGGGGCTGCAGAAGGATGGAATCATGCAGAGAACCTGTGGGGTGGAGTCTTGTGGGAGACACTTGCAAGCAAAGTGGCTGCAGCGAAAGCAAAAGTCTCTGAGTCGTGAATTTGGGGCAGTTAGGGCTGTCAAAGACAGAAGGAACATTTAAAAGGTATGTCTTGGGGCATGTGAGGCCCTTCTCTGTGGTCTCAAAGAGCAAATAAGGGAGAGAGCAATCAACTGTTACAAATACTGCTAGTAAGTCAAAATAAAAAGTAAAGATTGATCATTACACTTGTTAATATGAAAGTCATTGGTGACTTTGACAAGAGCCATCTCAGTAGGGTAGCTATCTCATCCTACCTGGTAGGGCTGAAGCCTGATTAGAGTGGGCTTAAGAAATAATGGAAGGAATGAAACATTTCTTTTGAAGTTTTTTGGGGGAGGGGAGAAGAGTAATGGGGGCATGAGCTTGAGAAACTGGTATCATGAGTAGATCTTATTAAGATGGAAAAAAATAAGAGCATATTTTCATGCTAATGGCAGTGATCCCACAGAAAGAAAAACAAAACAAAACAAACAAACAAATAAAAAAGCTATTGGATTTGTGGGTAGGGATAGGATGTAGCCACATGGATAAGTTAGCTTTGGGTAGAAGTAGATGTAGTTGACTATAGGAATAAAAATGAAGGCATAGCACATGGTTATAGATGCTTTAGAATAATTATGGGGCTTGGAACCTGGGAAGTTGCCATTTTACTGCATCAAGTCTCTTACTGAGGCTGAAACCAAAGTCATTAGCTAACAGTGAGGATAGAAGAGGAGATAATATAAATTTGAAGACAGTTGTGAAGTAGATATCTGATGGACTAGGAAAATAGAACATGAATGCCAGGTCATATCGACAGCTTGAGTCTCATGATGGTGAATTTAAAGCAAGACTCATCAATATGGTTGTGCTTTCTATAGTAGCGTTCTGGTTCCTGAGTGTGGGAGTGGAGAAAGTGAAAAGATGGATTTGAGCAGGACAGCAATTTAGGTGAAAGAGTAGGATTAAAGGAAAGAAGGTAAATTTGTATACAAGGGAGATAATATAATGACTATCCATGATATGTTAGCTGGATAAGAAAGGAAGAGAAGATGAAGGGGTGGGGTTTGAAGACTTAATAGGAGCATTGGCTTGAAGGTTCCAGTAGGATGGAATAATAGGGGAGTCCGGCAGTCTAGGGAGTTAGATAGGAAGAGGTAGTCAGAGAAATACATAAAGCTGGAATTGAGGGGCTGTGGTTGTTAGTCATGAGTATTAAATGAGTATTACGTCATGATAATGGGATTGGAGTAGCTGAGATTTGATGGAGGACTAGCTAATCAAAAGAGGGCTCAAACAACAAAAAACTGTGTTATCAGATAAATAATGTTAATTGTATATCTAGTTCATCAAGAATTAAGTCAAGGAACATGCTAGAGAAAGGGTCAGTACATTACAAACTAAAATGATGAAGACATAAAAAAGTAATTTGTGGAGTCATGGATAAAGGGTGATGTAATCAGATGGCATGAGAGTTAGAATTTAGGATTTTAAAGAGAAGCAAAGAAAACAGTCTAGAAGCATCAATAATGTGCAATGATAATTGCTACCCTACCTGCAGTCCCTGTGGTACAAAGGATGTGTGTGGTAAATAACCACCACCTGAAAGGACAGCAGGAGAAGCAATGTCCCAAAAAAGAGTCATGTTTCCATCAGGAGAAAAATAATGGGACGAAGCAAAGGGGAGTAAAGGGAATTTTAGAGATAAATTTAAAGGCCCAGGGGATTTTTCTGACGATGGACTAAAATGTCAGAGAATACACAGGATGGTTTCAAGATTTATGAAAAGTGGGAGGCAAAGTAAATAGGAGACACACAGTGCCTTATGAAGTTTAGAACTACGGAGAAGAGATGAATAATATAAAGATATATAGTAATATAATAATAATAAAGATGAATAATATAATGGAATTATTTTAACATGGTCAAATTTATCAGTCTTTCAGTCTTTTTTTAGCTAGAGCATTTTGTTTCTTGTGAAGAATTCAAAATAAAAAATAAAGCATACCTTACATTTACTTTAAAATTTTAGGCTAAACTAACAAGTTTTCATTTTTTTTTTAATCATATAGGCAACAGAGAACTAGCACAACAATAACCTTAAAAGGAGTATAAAGTCATCGTATTGAAGATTACTGTTAGTAATATAGAGAAAATGGACTAAAGCAGGGAAAATGGGTGATTAGAAGGCTAGTGAGGGGATTGTTTAAATAATCCTAATGATAGGTGAGAAGGAGGAAGGGAAGGAGGGAGGGAGGAAGGGAGGGAGGGAGGGAGAGAGAGAGAGAGAGAGAGAGAGAGAGAGAGAGAGAGAGAGAGAGAACAAGAACACTAATGATTGAGTGGATATTGGGTACGAGGAGAGGGAGGAGTCAGTGATGCATAAGAGACTTGATTTTAGGAAAAATAATTCTGCTCAGAGCTTAACTTTTCCGTATTTAGAATTTTATGTTTTCTTAGGAAATAGTACTTGAATATGCAATGACAACCACCTCATGACATTTTCTAAAAGAATATGAAGCACACCTATGCACATACAATAGGAAGATACTTTATGCCCTTGTGTATATTCTAAGCTTGATATTTAGAAGGTAAATGTTATGCAACATCATTATAAGTGGTTTCTTTTTCAGCATTTGGGAGAACCACAACAGACTTTTTAAAAAAACAAAAATTAGACAAAGTCACACAAAACCAAATGTCAGAGGAGATCAAATGCTTAGAAGTTCTGTGACTCTGGCTCATGGGATAAAATCGGGATGACTTTCTGACAGTTCTCCAAAATAGTCTAATGAAAGAGAAACACGGTTTCAAATGCACCTGAGCAATAAACACCAAAAACATCAGCCAGCAGCTGCTACCCTTCATTTCTTCCTTTGTGTCTTCCTTCCTTCCTCTTCTCCTCCTCCTCTTCTCCTTTCTTTCCCTCCCTTCCTTCCTTCCTTCCTTCCTTCCTTCCTTCCTTCCTTCCTTCCTTCCTTCCTTCCTTCTGTAACTCATTCTGTTCAATGCCAATCTTACAAAATAAACAAAGAGCAACAAAAAGTCAGTCTTACTTAACTAGAGTGTTATCTGATCTCTCTTTTGCAGAGAAGTCCTCTAATATAGGTATGCATTAGCGTCTGCATAAGCAAATACATACTAGCAACCATATCACATCACTCTTCTGGCTTTGAAAGCACACTGACTTTAAAAGCATAATTTTAAGTTTTAATTAAATTTTTTTCTGGAGTTTGCACTGCATGCTGCATTGTTCTTTCATTATCTGTCTATTCTCTGGGACATATGCTTTCCCTGGGGCTTCCTATAGTCATTCTAATTCAACAGCTCACAAGTTCATAGACAAGACAAGATTCATTCTCTCCCTTTCCCTCCCTCCCTCCCTCAGTCCCTCCCTTCCTTTCTTGTTTCCTTCATGGTATTGAGATTCAACTCAGGGGCATTATGCCTCTGAGCTATACCCCCAGCCCTATTTTATTTTGAAACAGAGTCTCACTAAGTTGCTGAAACTGGTCTTGAATCTGTGATCCTCTGGTCTCAGCCTCCCAAGTACTAGGATTATAAGCATGCACCACCATGCCCAGCTTATGAGGGAGTTTTGAATGACAACATGTCACCAAATTTGCGCTTCTCTACTTTTCTTATGAATTTATATTAAGTGAGATTCAAGAACTTCAATATTCAAGAAAATGCATGAATTTTTCATCTCACCTTTTAAAAGAAAAAAATATTTTAGTTGCTCAATAGGCATCAGCCTTACATTTTCAACATGTTTTGAAAAATAAATAAGCTCTTTAGGTTTCCCTTAAGTATTTAGCCGGTCTTACTTATATATTTTTCTATTTGAGGAAAGATCCATAACTCTATTATGTTTTCTTTAATCTTTTAACTCAGAAAGGCCCTCAAATATTGAAGATTTAATGAGGTTCTTCAACAATGACAATATCATTAATGACTAAGTTGATGTAAGACGAGATCCTCACTTACCAATGATTTTACAGTGACTGCAGATTTCTGACAGTGGGAAATTCACAACTGCATTGTGTTGGAAGACAGGCCTGGGTGTTACCAGTTGCAGGACCAGATTGATCTCTCTGTGCCTACGTTTGCTCACTCATCCTGTAAAATAAAGAGTAATAATAGCTACTTGATAAGATTCTCTTGAGGATTAAAGGAAATGATCTATGTAAAGTTTTTAGGGCATAGTAGAGTTTCAATAAAACATTAGTGCCATACATTAAGTACTTTTCACAGTGGAATTGTGGCCCTTGTAAAAGAGAGTTTATTCTTGAATCTATGGGGTTATCCTATTCAAAGTTAGTGTTATATGGTTTTTGAAATATTAGTCACTTCAGCTGGACATGGAGGTGCAGGCCTGTAATCCTAGTATTTGAGAGGCAGAGACAGGAGAATCACAGCTCTGAGGCTAGCCTCAGTGATTTAGTGAGACCCTCAGTAACTTACTGAGACCATATTTCAAAATAAATAAAATAGGGCTGAGAGTGTGGCCTAGAGGTAGAATGCCCCTGGTTCAATACCCAGTAACACACACACACACACACACACACACACACACACACACACACACACACTATCACTGTTGTTGTTTATGTTGATTGCTTTCTTCTGGAGAAGCAGTAGATGTAGAATTAATAGTCTCTTCCTTGAATGTCTCATAGTTGCTTGTTTTCAATAGGTGCTTTGAATCATGAAATCTCAGACCAGTTAAGGAATTTAGGGATAATAGTCATATTTCGTTTTTAAGGTTTTTTTTTTTTTTTTGGTAACTCTTACTATGAAGTACACATTAAGAGAAGAAACCAACATAGATTTTGGTTTCCTATCTGCATTTAGTTCTCAACTCTGTCAATAACTATCTGTGTATCACTGGTTAATCACTTTATTTCCATGAGACGATTTTCTCATCAGAAAAATAGGCAGACAATTCAAAAGATTAGACTAAATATAATATATAAGAAACCTAGCCTAGTGTCTGATGTAGGGTTTAATGCTAGTCTCAGAAAATTTATCCAAGGTCATGGTGCTAGTGATTCCAGAGGACATTTGCCACGATATAGATGTCCTGATTTCAAGTACAGCATTGCTTCTAGAGCCTTTCAGGGGAGATATCGTGGGCAAGGAGTTTAGGTCTACAAAAAAAGCATGGATAGGATCAATGAATGCCTCCCTTTGCCATAAATAGATGTAAAAAATAAATATCAGACCAGGAGAAGATATCTTAAATCCATATAATCTAAAAGATTAGTATCCCTTAAAAAGGTCTCCAGGAAACCATCAAGAAAATAAAAAACTTGTTCAATAAAAGACTGATTAGAACACAGCAAAGAAGAAAACCTGGTCAAAGAGGATTTTACAATAGGGCTTTTGGGTCAAAGTTTTTTGGAGTTTAGTGGGACAAGCCCTTTTCTCTATTTGCTTGCTGTAGCCCCACAAACCTCTTCTGTCTCACTCTCAGACCACAGAAGGATCTAGCACAGTGACTGGCATGCAATATCTCCTCAATAAATATTTGTTCACTAAATGAATGACTACAAGGATTAGTGTTGGTACAACCTTTACTGCCTGGTGCCAGACTAGTGGGAATCCTGCCTCTGGTGAATCCTCAGTGCCTAGGGAGATACAGCCCTGCTGTTGCCCCAACTGGTGCCTTTCTCTGCCAGTGTGTTGGTGCTGGTTGGTGAAGATTCTGCTGCTGCTCCTACCACTTCTGTGTGGAGTCCGATCTCTCTTCTCCCTTCCTCCTGCTTCTTAAAAATGGAGGAAACTACTCCTCCCTTTTGTATTACTTATTCCATGCTTGTCTGGGGGCATCGAGTGAGTAGAGTTCTAAGATGAATTAGCTCCCAAGTTCTTCAGTGATTATTGTGAACTCTCTTGTAATTAACATCTCCAGTCCTATTCCTTTGCAAAAAGGGCTCAGCCCTGCAGTGTGTCTC
>PVLC010010384.1:12223-43961 GCA_004027655.1 Graphiurus murinus | reverse complement strand
TCTCAGCCTCCGGAATGCTGGGATTACAAGCGTGCGCCACCACGCCTGGCTGACCAGCACCTTCTTGTGACCGAGCTGAGGCCTGCCAGAGTGAACACTGCAGGGTAAGACTGCGTCAGCACCGCCCAGGCTCTCTCCCCGGTGCCTCCAACAGCTGGCCCTGCGGTACCTTGAGGACTCAGCCCGTGGCCCCCAAAGACTCCCCGGAGTCCCACCCCGGCTGGGACAGTGACCCGATCCACCCAGGGCCTGTTGGGCTGGAACACCCGGTGCGAGTTCCTGAGAACAGTCTGCACAGAGCACCTGTGCTTTGTCTTCCTTTGGTCCATCAGCTCCAGTCTCTCTCTTCCCTGCAGGCGGAGTGACCCTGAGGGATTGCTCCATAGCCAGCTGCTCTCTGGCTGCATGCCACCCCAGAGATCTGTGAGTCAGTCAGCTAACCCTGCTGCAGAGGCCAGCAACTGACCTGCCAACACACCACCATTTACATCGGCGTGAAAACCGCGCTTTCTTTCTGTTGTTTTTGTCCAAGTTTCACTCCTCAGCCGAATGGGTCTCTGCAACTTGTTTCTTTTCCATCGTTAGGGGCTTAGTACTCAAAAACCGTGCTCTTCCCTCGGCCTGGGGAGGGAGGTCCCCCTGCAGGTGGCTGGTCACACAGCCACCCAGCCTAGAGCCAGGGCCTGGCTGCCCTCCGCTCACAATCTGTGCTTGACTTTCAGACCACAAATTAAACTTTATATCAGTATCTGTAATCTTCCTGGCTGCAACAACACTTTCAAATTGATCTTTGAGATTCGAGATCATTATAGATTGACATGTACTTCTAATAAATAATACAGAGAGGTCCCTGTGCCCACCGCCCAGTTCCCCCAGGGGTACCATCCTGCAAAATTGTAGCACAATGTCACACCCAGGAAGCTAACTCTGTGTGTGTGTGTGTGTGTGTGTGTGTGTGTGTGCCCGTGCACACACACATGTGCACATGCAGTGGCTTTAGGGAGGCGAAATTCACAGAACCTAAAATTAACCATTTTAAAGCCTGGTACTTGGGAGGCTGAGGCAGGAGGATCACTGGTTCGAGGCCAGCCTCAACCACATAGCAAGGCCCTTCTCAACTTAGTGAGATCCTGTTTCAAAATGAAAAATATGTAAAATAGGACTGGGGGTATAGCTCAGAGGTAGAATGCTCCTGGTTCAATCCCCAGTACCAAAAAAAAAAAAGTTAGCCATTTTAAAGTGGACTCTTAGCTATGTTTAGTACATTCACAATGTCTGTCATGCCACTGCCAGACCTTTTGAGAGGAGACCTCCTAGCCACTAAGCAATAGCTCCCTCTCCCCCTCTTCCCTGCAGCCACCAGCCTGCATTCTGTCCCAGAGAATCCTCCTGTTCTTACACCTCTGGGCAAATGGAGTTGTGCACTCGATGGCCTTTTGTGTCTGGCCCGGCTTCCCTCAGAGAAATGTTTTTGAGGCTTATAAATATTGTAGCTGGGATGTGTGTTTCATCCCTTCTTGTGGCAGAATAATAACCAATCCTTCCTTCCTTTCCTTTCCTTTTCCTTTTTCTTTTTCTTCAGTGTGTGTGTGTGTGTGTGTGTGTGTGTGTGTGTGTGTGTGTGTGTTGTACAGGGGATTGAATCCAGGAATGTTCTACCTCCAAGCTATACCCTCATCCCCCTTTTTTTTTGGGGGGGGGTGTACTGGAGATTGAACCCAGAGGCATTCTACCTTTGAGCTACACCCCCAGACCAATTTTATTTGGAAACAAGGTCTCACTAGGTTGATGAGAGTCTCACTATTTACTGAGGCTGTCCTCGAACCTATGATCCTACTATCTCAGCCTCGCAAGTACTGGGATTGCAAGCATGCATCACCACGCTCAGCTATTTCTTATTTTGAAACAAGATTTTGCTAATTTGCTGAAGCTGGCCTTGAACTTGCGATCCCCCAGTCTTAGCCTCCTAAATACTGGGATTGGCAGCGTGCACCACCATGCCCGGGTCTAACAATCCTTTCTGTGCTTACATGCAACAAAGAATCTGGAGGGGAAAGCATGCCCTTGGAAGGAGGTTTTTGACCTCCGGAGCGCCAGTGGCACTCTCTGCCCTTGGACGAGTGAGTCAGAAAACAAGCAAACAGACGAGCGAGGGGAGAAGGTGACCCGCGTGGTCCCGTCAGTGCCAATGCCTCCCCTGGGGCGGTAACCGATGCCAGAAAGGATTCAGGTTTAGGCACCATTACTGGAAACCCTTAAAAACAAGACCTTTGTTGACAAAATAGAATGTGGGCCCGCCAACGCCGACTTCGGTTATTCCTGCTGATGGAAGGGGGCAGTCATGGCAGCCCCGGGGGCCGTTTCAGAGCCGTGATCAGCCTCAGAATTCAGTTCAAGTGAAAATAACGGGGCGGGCGTACTGGAAAATGGTGCTATCTCTTTTTTTCTTTCTTTCTCTTTTTTTTTTTTTTCCTGTTTTCCTTTTGGTTTTGAGCATAACACAAGTTCACAAATCCACGAGGCCTGAGACCCTCCTCCTGTTTCCTTCAGGATGCCACGCAGGCGCAGGCGCAGGTGCCCATTGCCCGTGGCCTGGGAAACTCACTTCCCTCAGATGACTTGTCTCCCCTTCCTTCTACGCACACTCAGAGCACTGGCCACCGTCTCCAGGGCCTCTGCGGCGTGGGGAACAGAATTCCAAGCTCCTTGTGGAATGGAGGCTTAAAGAAGCTAAATCACAGAGCTGGCATGGTGGTGCGTGCCTGTAATCCCAGTACTTGAGAGGCTGAGACAGAAAGATCCTAGGCTGAAGGGCAGCTTCAGCAACATATCGAGACTCTAAGCAAGCTAGCAAGAGCCTGTTTGAAAACAAGAGATTTAAAAGGGCTGGAGGTGTCGCTCAGAACTAGAATGCCCCCGGGTTCAGTCCCCAAAACCATAAAGGAGGAGGAGGAGAAGAAGGAGGAGGAAGAGGAGGAGGAGGAGGAGAAGGAGGAGGAGGAAGAAGGAAGAGGAAGAGGAGGAGAAGAAGAGAAGGGGGAGGAGAAGAGGAGGAGGAGTAAGAGGAGAGGAGAAGAAGAGGAAGAGGAAAAAGGAAGAAGAGGAAGAGGAAGAAGGAAGAAGAGGAAGAAGAAGAAGGAGGAAGAAAGAAGAGGAAGAGGAGAAGAGGAGGACGGGGGGGGGGAGGAGGGGGAGGAAGAGCTCAATCACATCCCCTGGCAATTTGGGCTGGAGCTCGACCTCCTCTCCTCTACCCACAGTCCGGCATCTGTCATGGACACACTCAGAACGTCCTTGTAGGACTCAGTGGCCAGCAGTCCGCCACACGCCTGGTGCACATGTATTTTCAAGGTTGTGCACAGGAGCGGAATGTGAAAAGTCCACATGTGAATCTCTCCCTCTCTGCTCCTGGCCTCCGGTGCCACTTCCCCCCTGATTTATGGAAGTATTTCCTTGCAATCAGATATGCTGGAAAGTTTGGGCCTGGCTCAAGAGAATGAGGCATGTTCATTTCAAGGCAAATCAATTAAAATGCAACCCAAGCTCCTTGGAAATCACACAGAAGCAGCCCCGCCCAACCCCGCTGGATGGGCGCCCCCACCCTGTACTCCCCTCATTTTGTCTTATTTTCACCTTGGACTTCGACTTGGCTTTGGATAGCGCCTAACACCTCTGATCAGTCACCTTCCAGTCCTTTTCCCTTTTCAATAAATAGCAAAACGTAGAGACTGCTGAATCAGATGGGATTTCAACCAGTGGTCCCAGCAAGGATCGGGTGGCATGCATTCAAAGGAGGTAATTCGAGGCAAGGTTAGCCAAGGGACCACCAGGGCTGTGGGCAGAGGAGAGGAGCCAGCTGTGGAGAGCGCAGACGCCTGGCATCGCCCCTCAGGTCTGTGGGGCAGGGGAGGAGCGGGGACCAGGACCAGAGACGGGAGCCACAGAGCGAGGCCTGGGGGGGGGGCTCCCTAGAGAAAAGAAGCCAGAAGAACAGACACCTGACTTCCTCTGACCCTCTGTCGTGCCCGAGCAGAGCAGAAGCTGCAGGGCAGGCACCACAGTGACGGGGCAAATCCAGCTCGGCCTCCGGGGCGCAGACAGAGCACAGGCGGTCAGGCTGGGTCCCAGCGCCCAGAGGTCATGTGGCACAGGGGTCCCATCCCTGTGTCTTTCTGGAGGCATGTCCTTGACAAGGCCTAGGTCCCCTTTGCCGTGGGGTGGCAAGGCCAGCCCTGGGTCACTGGCAGCCACTGCTCCTATGTCTCCTGGTCTTGGGGACTCTGCCGGTCGGAAGTGTGCAGGACTCAGCTATTACGACAGAGATCACATTTCGACTCTTCTTCCTCGTGCTCACCTGAAAGGACTCAGAGATCTCAACGCCCCATGCTCCATGCACGTAGGGGTCAGAATCACACCTGCAGTTCCTGAGACCACTACAGTGGGCTGACAAAAGGTCCCCAGGGTTTCACGGGGTCGGAGATGAGATGCTGCACCACTCCCAGGAAGAAGAGGTCATTCTGTGTCCCCTCCCTGTGTCTGGGACAATAGGAGACCCCCAAAGCAATGGTGAACCCCAAAGAGGTCTCAGAGCCAGGTATGGTGGTGCACGCCTGGAATCCCAGGGCTTGGGAGGCTGAGACAGGAGGATCGCAGGTTGGAGGCCAGCCTCAGCAACTTAGCAAGGCCCTCAGCAACTTGGTGAGACCCTTTTTTAAAATAAAAAATAAAATGGGCTGGGAGTGTAGTCCAGAGGTAGAATGCCCCTGGGTACAATCTCTAGTACTACAAAAAAAAAAAAAAAGGAAAAAGAGAGATTGATTTTGAGCCCTCCCTCCAAGCCTGAAGCTGCACATGTGGAGCCCAGAAGACTGCTGGATGCAGAAGCAAGCCAGCATTAACCCAGCAGGCAACCGCAGATACCTAACTTGCCACCAGAAGAACCAGCCAGCAGAGCCCAGCCTGGATCTCTGTAGAGTTATGCCTTGAGCAAATGGCATGCTCTTAGCGGCTGTGTTTCTGGATTGTTTGTTATGCAGCAGTAGCTGACTGATGCATGCGGTGCTCACCAATGGGCAGCAGGGCTTGTCTTGCTATTGTTTAGTAGTAGTGGTAGTCAGGCTGGTCGGACCCCAAGTTACCTATTCCCTATGAATATCTGTGCTTCTCCTGGGAGTCGGAACATTCCACAGTCGGCACCTTCCATCTTCACAGGGACAGTCTGGGAGGTGCTGTGAGTCCCCTTATCAGCAGGGGATGAGCCTGGTCAGGCGGGGAGCGCCAGAGCCATATGACCTCTCCTCTGTTGGCCCTGGTCTCTGGACACTGTCATCTCACACCATCATACTCTCTAAAACACGACCGTCTCTGAGCGCCTGGCACCTGGTGTTGGCAACTTTGTGATCACAGAGACTCCACAGCACACTCCTCCCGCCCTCCGCCCACCTGTCCAGATTGGCCCTGCACTGGCTAAGCTCTTGGGGCCACACATCCAGGCTGCCATGGTTTCAGGGGCCAGAGAACCCAAGGGCTCCAGCCTGACCACCAAGGCTCAGCTCTGACCTACCCTAGCCTGCACGCTTCACCCAGCAACTCCCGCCTGCTGGGCTGGCGGTCGGCTATGGCTGAGGGTAGCCCAGGGGTGGACCGGGGTCTCCTACAGAGCCTGGGAGAGATTCTCTTTCAGCCCTGCTATGGGAGGGGTGAGGCCAGCGTGACCCAGCCACAAGCAAAGAAATTGGGAAACGGGGTCTCCCCAGGGGAACCATGATATCATCACCCAAACGAGGAGGAGCCGCAGGGCCCACACCCAGGGCTCAGCTCTGGTCCTCACCCATGCCCGGGTCCAGGGAGGGACCCAGAACTCCCAGGAGAGTAGCGAGCCTTGCATTCGGATCGCATCGAGCTCCGGAACCTTCCAGAAGGTTAGAAGGTTTTGCACACAAGAAAGACCAGGCTCCTGGATAAGTAAATCAGAACCCGTGTGGCCACCTTCCCATGACGCCCTCCAAAATGGCTGTGGGTCCCTTGGTAAGTCACACAACCTCCTTGAATTCACTTTCCTGGTCCATACAGAGAGGTTACTAATATTTGGGCTCAAGAAAGACCACAGATGTAAGATGTCCTAGACAAAGGTTTTGGCCACGAGCCAGGCGTGGTGGCACACACCTGTAATCCCAGTGCCTGGGAGGCTGAGAAAGGAGGATAGCTGGTTCAAGGCCAGACTCTACAACATGGAGAGTCCCTCTGCAACTTAATGAGACCCTATTTCAAAATAAAATAGGGCTGGGGTGTAGCTTAGAGGTAGAATGCCCCTGGGCTTAATCCCCAGTACCATGAAAAAAAAAAAAAAAAAGGAAAACAGATATTTCTTTAGTTTTTGGTATTTTAGCTATCTTGAATCCTAAGATGAAAGAATGTGGAGTTCTTATGTGGCAAACTGTCCTACTTTAAAGAGAAAGTTGTTATGGGATAATCTTGAGGGAGCTGCCACTGTTTTCATAAGATAATGGCTTTAAGTTTCCTTTTTTTTCCCCCTTATTTTACATAGCAGTGAAATACAAAGAGAACTGATTGCCCCCTCCCAGCAGAGGATCACATTAAAATTCAGCCTCTCCTTTCCTCTTTGTACTGTTTATTTTATAAACAGAGACTCAGGCTGTCTGAAAACTTCAGTAGCACGAAGACACACTTTTCTAGTAAAATCTAATGATTTTCCTCTTTTCTATCTCAAAATGAAGCAAAATCTTCTTTCAAAGGATATTTCCCTCCAGTGGATTTATTTCCAGTGGAGGCAGGAATCTCACCCAGTCACCCAAAACCCAGAAGCCCATGCCTCGCTTGCAAAGACCCATGATGCGGGATTTCTTCTGTGGAAGTTAAACTGCTAAGAACCCATGAATAAGGGACAGCTTCAGGGAATGAGCTAGCCATTCCATTCTTCATAAATGCAATTGAACTTACACTCTGCAACAATACATGGAAACATCCACCTTAAGAAAAAAAAAACAATGAACAGAAAAAGATTTCTCAAATAATACATTTTTTAAAAAACCCTAACCCAATGTGAAAAATTAATAAGTTGGCCTTCATCAAAATTAAATATCCTTTCCCCAAAAAATACAATTTAAACAATGAAACAAGCCAGGTATGGTAGCACACACTTATAATCCTAGGGTACTTGAGGGGCTGAGACAGGAGGATTGCAGGTTCATGGCCAGCCTCAGCTACTTAGTGAGGCCTTCCACAACTTAGTGAGAACCTGTTTCAAAATAAAGAATAAAAAATAGGGCTGGGGGTGTGTGTAGCTTGGAGGTAGAATGCCCCTGAGTTCAATCCCCAGTACCACAAAAAAAAAAAAAAAAAAAAAAAAAAGAATAAAAAATAGGGCTGGGGGTATAGCTTGGAGGTAGAATGCCCCTGGGTTCAATCCCCAGTACCCCCCACACACATACACACACAAAATCAGTAAGCCACAAATGGAAGCAGATGTTGGTAAAATGCATATCTGAGAAACTCATACTCACAATATGTAAAGAACTTCTGCAGATCCATAAGAAAAATACTACGTGTTCAATTAAAAAATAAGCAAAAGCCTTGAAGAGGCGATTTCCCAAAGAAGAGCTAAGTGACTGTTCCATGTGTGAAAAAGTGCAGAGCGTCGTGTCTCATCGGGGAAATACAAACACTGAGATCACAGGGCCACCTACAAGAAGGGTTAAAATCCAAAAGTACTAACCGCTCCACTGCCATGCAAGCACGGAGCTAAACGGGGGCCTCGTGCACTGCTGTGGGGAAGGCGGCGTCTTTGTTTCAGCCAGCTATTTGTCAGTCTCTCCATATTTAAGCACACGGCTGAGCCAGCAATTCCCTCCTCCTCAGCCTCGGGCCTGGCTGTGTGAGAAACCAGGGCTGATGGTCACAGAGGCGCTTGTAAAGAAAGTCCACAGTGGTCTTAGTCATAACTGCCAAGGTGTAGAAACAACGCCAATAAACACAATAGGCCTGAAAATAAATGGATGGATGGATAGGTAGAAAGATAGATAGATAGATAGATAGATAGATAGATAGATAGATAGATAGATAGACAGATAGATAGATAGATAGACAGACAAGATAGGCAGGTAGCTAGACAAGATGGATGGATGGATGGATGGATGGATGGATGGATGGATGGATGAATGGATGGATGGATGGATGGATTAGATGGATAGATAGGTAGGTAGGTAGGTAGATAGATAGATAGATAGATAGATAGATAGATAGATAGATAGATAGATAGATAGATAGACAGACAGGTAGATAGATAGATAGACAGGTAGATAGATAGACAGGTAGATAGACAAGATGGATGGATGGATGGATGGATAGATAGATAGATGGATGGATGGATGGATGGATGGATAGATAGATAGATAGATAGATAGATAGATAGATAGATAGATAGATAGATAGATAGATGATACTCGCAGACAAGAAGTTGAGCAAGACCACTCACATGTGGAAGTGTGGAAGCCAGAGAGAAACTGGAATACAAAGAGCACTTCAGGTACTGAGGGGAGGCTGCAGCAGAGGGCGGAGAGGAGACCGCTGACAGAAGCAGTTCAAGAGACGCTTTGGTGGCCTGTGCACTTACCATTACCAGCGCTGATGTCATCTGTGGGGAGAGGGGGAGGGGAAGAACAGGGTGGGATGCAGAGAGGTGTGTGCGTGGGGAGGTTTCTATCGTTCTGAAACTCACTGCGTTGTACATTTTTAAAAGGGGATGCACAGCAAATTCCTCTTCTCTGGAGTTCAAGCGCAGACAACAGAAACACCCACAGTAGCCATGTCCCCTGGGATCCTCCCAGCAAGTGGACAGGGCTGTGGGAGGTGGAGGTGCGCTGAACTCCAGAGCCAGCTTGTCCTCCAGGTAGTGGGGGCCTAGCTGGGTGCCTTCGAGCAGAAGGAATAATTGAGGGTAAATGCTTAAAATCATGTGAGCGCTCTGCAGCTCACCAGAGATTCATCACACTGCAAACTAAAGGCAAGGCCAGGTGGTGGCGCACGCCTGTAACCCCAAGACTCGGGAGGCTGAGACAGGAGGATCAAATTTCATTGCACGAGGCCAAATTCGAGGTGTCTGCGGGTGGGGATCCCCCAGGTGGTGCTCCTCTGGGTGGTGCTCCTCCTTGGCGTGTGGCTGTCCCTCCCGCCGTGGTCTCCGTGGTCACGGGGCCTTCCCCTCTGTGTGTGGCCGACCTCCCCGTCTCCCTCCCAGGGACAGCTATGATGGTGCCCAGGGTGCACCTGGAGAGTCCAGGAGACGCCCCTGCTCCAAGATCTTTTTTTTTTTGGTGTTTTTTATTTGTTTGTTTTTGTTTGTTTGTTTGTTTGGTACTAGAGATTGAACCCAGGGGCATTCTACTTCCAAGCTACATCCCCAGCCCTATTAGTCTTTACTTTTTGAAACAGGGTCTCACTAAGTTGCAGAGAGCCTCACTAAGTAGCTGAGGCTGGCCACAAACTCAGATCCTCTGGTCTCAGCCTCCCAAGTACAAGATCTTTAATTAATCACGTCTCAGTCTTGCCATACCAGGTCACATTCCCAGGTTCCAGGGACGAGGGTGTGGGTGTGTCCTAGACAGTCACTTCTGCCGTAGCAGGAGGTGGTTAGTGAGTGGGAGTACGGGGCAGGAGGCAGTCCCCAGCTTAACACCAACCCCTGACTTGGAAGACAGCCTTTGACGCCACGCTAAAGAGGTTTATTTTTTTGTCTGTGTGTTTTATGGTACTAGGGATTAAACCTGGGGACAGTCTACCCCCAAGCTGCATCTCCAGCCCTTTTTTATTGTTTATTGTGAAGCAGGGTCTCACTAGGTTGCTGAGAGTCTCACTACATTGCTAAGGCTATCCTTGAACCTGCTGTTCTCCGGTCTCAACCTGCCAAGTACTGGGATTACAGGTGTGCACCACCGTGCCTGGCCTTAAGGAGTACCCTTCATGTCTATTTTGAATGGGAATGGGTATTCATCTGAAAATCTATGGAAGTGACCAAATTCTCCATTGGTTCATGTTAATAGATGCTCTAATACAGAGTCATCAAAAAGGCCCCAGCTATAGGGAGTTGTCCTTGTTTTAGAGCTTTAAACTCCTGCAGGGAAAGTCCTTGTGGGTCATATCTTGGTGCAGCCAACACTGTTGGCCGGCATGTTGGTCCAAGGCCCCTGGAGCGCCCGTGCTGAGCATGCGGACAGGTCCCCATCAGGAGCACTCTCAGTCCTCAGTGGGGGTCTCAGCTAAGGCTCCTGCAAAGCCACACACCAGGAGGGTGGGACTGCAGGCCGCTACCGAGGCAGGAGCCACCTGCAGGCCAGGAGGAGATCGCCGAGCGTGCCCAGCCCAGCAGCCTCAGGCCGGGCAGAAGTTCCGAGGGTGTCCTGCTCAGGGGTCCCTGCCTGCCCCGTTCCCTCCCCCTTCCCTCCGCCCCTCCCTCTTCAGGAGCCTCCTGCATCCAAGTCCCTGTCTCAGCATCTCCTGGATCCTGGGCCCAGAGTACCACACCTTGTCTCAGAACAAGGGAAAGGACCCTGGAGTCAGACAGAGTAGAGGTTAAGTGTGAATTCCTCCAACCCCGGCTGGGGCATGGTCATTAACAAGGCAGGTGAACCTGAGTTTCTTCCTCAGTAAAACAGGGATGCTGCCAGGACCAACTTACTTACATTTCTTCTTCTTCTTCTTCTTCTTCTTCTTCTTCTTCTTCTTCTTCTTCTTCTTCTTCTTCTTCTCTTCTTCTTCTTCTTCTTCTTCTTCGGTACTGGGGATTGAACCCAGGGGCATTCTACCTCCAAGCTACACCCCCAGCCTAATTTTTTATTTAGAAACAGGGTCTCACTAGGTTACTGAGAGTCTTGCTAAGTTGCCAAGGCTGGGTTTGAAGCTGCAATCCTCCTGTCTCAGTCTCCCAAGTACTAGGATTACAAGCGTAAGCCACCATGCCCGGCTTGATTTACGACATTTCTGTAAGGACTCACTGAGCTCATGCCCAGGCAGCCCTTTCAAAATGTTCTGTGCATAGTAAGCACTTGTCCTCACCATCATCAAATTCTGAATCAAAGCCAGGCACGGTGTAATCCCAGTACTTGGGAGGCTGAGACAGGAGGATCCGGGTTTGCAGCCAGCCTCAGCTACTTAATGAAGCATTCCGCAATTTAGTGAGACCTTGTTTCCAAATAAAGAATAAAAAAAAATAGGGTCGGGGTGTAGCTCGGAAGTAGAATGCCCCTGAGTTCAATCCCTAGCAAAAAAAAAAAAAAAAAAAAAAAAAGAAAAGAAAAGAAAGAAAGAAACTCATCAGTGATTCTTAAAACCAAGGGCATTTGGGGACACAGTTTTGGGGAAAATCTTATTGTACCAATAACAGGGGAAATGCTGAAACACTAGTTGAAAAGATCCCATTTCACCTCCGTTCTCAGAACTCCATGCTGTGAAGACACTCCTCAAATCCCGTTGTATTTCAGGAAGATCAAATTCACCTTGTTCTCCGGAGAGGACTGAGCACGACCCCACATGTCACTCAAGCTGCGCCGGGCCAGAGCGGCTCCCTCAGCCAGCGCCCCGGCTGTCCAACCCACCTCGACTACTGGGGTCTTGCCTCCCTTGTTCATTGGCATAAGGGAAACACTGCAAAATCACTGGACATTTTTCTTTTTTTATGCCTTGCATGTGTTATCTGGGGATCGAAAGTATGACTTGTTCATTTAGAAAGGGCCTACCTTCGGGAAGAGAAACTCAGCGCCTGACATCTTCGATGAGCTCCCGATCATCGGGAGGCTGCCTACAGGTGGGCGGGAGGCAGTTTCTCGGGGAACTGGAACACTGGACACCCTTTTCCTTTTTTTCTTTTTATAGTTTTGTTGGAACCACAGGGAAGAGGCAGGCTGGGTATGCATGGCAGCCCGCATGAGACACAGCAGACACTGAGGGGCCAGTTGTGAAGGCTCCGTCCCAGACTTGGGCTCCCACAGAGCACAGGCAAGGCCGGCCCCGGGCCTGGGGCTCTTGCCTCACCTCTCCAAGCCCCCGTGTCCCCTCTGCAGAGCACCCACAAACATCCCTGAGGCACCCCAGAAAAGACGTCCTCCTGGAAGCAAAATCGAGGCAGATCTTCAGTGTTATCATGGTGTCTAGTCATTTTTTGGGGGGTGTATATTACCATGCGATAACGTGATAAGTTTTGTAATTATTATAAAATATTGTACATAAGCCGGGCGCGGTGGCACACGCTTGTCATCCCAGTACTTGGGAGGCTGAAACAGGAGGATCGCAGGTTCGTGGCCAGCCTCAGCTACTTAGTGAGGCCCTCTGCAACTTAGTGAGACCCGATTTCAAAATAAAAAAATAAAATTGGGCTGGGGGTGTAGCTCAGAGGTAGAATGCCCCTGGATTCAATCCCTAGTACCGCAAATTAATTAATTGATTAAATATTGTACATTAAAATAAATACACATTATGATGTGAGACTACAGAGCACCAATAAAAGTATATAAAATACATACATATATACATACATATTTATATAAATAAGTACTATTATAATATAAATTTATTACATATAATATACAAAAGTGTGTAAAAAATAATAAACAAAAATAGGCCAGGTCTGGCAGTGCACACCTGTAATCTCAGTACTTGGGAGGCTAAGACAGGAGAATAACAAGTTTCGAGGCCAGCCTCAGCAATTTAGTGAGACCCTGTTTCAAAAAATAAAATATGGCTGGTGTTGTAGCTCGGGTGCAGAATGTACCTGGGTTCAATCCCCAGTACCATAAACATATGAAATATATGTTTTACATAAATAAACAAACAAATAAATACAAAATTATATAAACTGGCAGTCTAATATTTAGATGTCATAGATAACAAATAAAATATGTCTATAAGTATCCTTATATATTGTAAATTACATTTAAAACTCCTGCTGTACAAATTGTGAGTCTCATTACACAGTCCCGCCCAGGGTCCCGCAGGGCCGTTAATGATATACAATGTAAGCACTGACTTAATGTTCTAAATCTGATGGATTCTGGATTCTGAAACAGATCTAGCCCCCAGGGCCTCAGACAAATCCCTCCGATAAGGGACCTGCGGGAGAGCGGGTCCTGATTTTGGACGCTGAACACACCAAGACCAGCTAACGTCCTCTGGGGCCGAGCCGGGGTTTCACAGGGACTATCTCGTTCGCTGCAGGAGTCCTTCGGGACTGCGAGTGGAGCCTGCACGGCCAGGAGGAGCTGCCCAGCCTCATCACGCTCAGGATCTGGGGGTCCCGTGTCCCTCCCGGAGCAGGCCCCCAGCTTGGCACGCCCGGGCTCCAAAGCTGCTGGCCCTCACTCCCCCGGCCAGCACCGGCTTCAACACCAGGATTTACAGGATTTCCATGACACCCCGCAGACCCTGCATTCCCTGGACGGTCAAGACACTGCCAGGGCTCCCTCCAGCCCAGCACATATCTGGGGCTTGGGCAGTGGTCAGAAGGGATGGAGAATACAGAAAGCTAGAACCCAAAGCCCTGTAGGGACAGGGTGGGTGCCCTCTGCCGAGGAGGCAGAAGAAGACCCAGGCCCAGACAAACTCCCACCCTAGACAAACGCCAGAGCTGTGAGCCCCCAGGGTCTGTTACCGCTCGGCTCCTGAAATCTGAGCCTTTTGCAGACACCGCGGAGAGCCAAGGGCAAGGGTCTGAATCGCAGGGATCCAGCTGGACCCACCCTGCTCCTGCCTCTGTGACTCGGGCCCAGGTACGAGCACATTTTGAGTCTCTGTTTCCTCATCCATGAGGGAGGGGCTAAGGACCGTGCTCACAGCACGGGACCGCTTCAGTGTGGTGACAGATGCAGGGCTCAGCCACCAAAAGCCTGAGCACCGGCAGGCTCAGAGCAGAATATTCAGTATCTAGAAAAAGGGAGCGACCCAAGTGTGCACCCACAGAACACAGCGAGCTGCCTGGGCCCTGTTCATAAAAAAGGAATCCTACGCAGCCACGAACAAGAGCAAGCCAGTTAAAGACAAATTCACGGACACTACAACAAATAAAAGAAGCCACCACGCAGTGAATGTAGGTGTTTGCAGAGATGGAAGTGAATTGCAAGGAGACCTCCGTGACAGTGGCCCGAACAGTGGTCCGGCCGGGAGGGGGCGTGGCCAGGAGGGGTGCATGTATAGGATAACTCATCAGGCTGCACTTAGTAGGGCTGCTAAGTTGCTCCAGCAAAAAGAAAGTGAGGCTGCACTGCCGGTTCTCAGAAGATGCTTGCAGGGCCCCGCGGGCTGCAAAGGCGGTTCTGCACCCCTCTGCGGCCGGCCCCTTTCCTTTCTGCTTAACTCAGCTGTGCCTCGGGGCTGCTCTCGGGCGAGCGTATTTTTTTTTTCTGCTTTTGAGGGGAGACAGAAAGCTGGGGGGCGGGAGGGCAGCTCAGAGGAGAGCGAGAGCTGGGCCGGGGCCAGAGTAACCAGGCTGCCTTCCAAGACGCCCTGTCAGGAACGCACCCTGGAATTTCCTCTGTGTGAGCTCGAGGGCTCAGTTTTTCCATGAAGTCCCACGTTCCGGCAGGGGACCCCCCATGCCCTCCCCGAGTGCAGCCCACAGTCCAGGCCGGGCCCAGTGGCCACCTCCCATCACAGGACCCTCCGAGGGACCAGGAATGGCCCGTGGTGCACAGGGGACCCTGGCTTTGCTGGTCCTGGGAACAGGCAGGTTCTGCTCCACTCGGAGCGAGGCTTGGAGCCCCCGCCCTCCAGGCCGCACACAGCACACCTCCCTGCGGATTCTTTAGACACCGCTGTGTTTATCTGGAGGCCCCCGCCCACGCTCCTCTGTGGAGGCTGAGTTCCCGGGAACTTGCTTCCCACCTCCCAAACAGGGGCTCCGTCCCCTCTCCCGAGGTGGCCTTGGCAGGGGAGGCTGCGTGGGCAGCTACAGCCCCTGCTCAGTGCTGTCCAGGAGGGGAGCCATCGGGAGCCCAAGGCGGGGAGGTCGGCGGGTCCCCCTGAGGCCTTGCCCTCCTCATCTCGTCCAGCTACAGCGGCCTGGCCCTCCATGCACGGGGTCACAGCACAGGCGTTCCAGAGAGGGTGCCGGGCCCCTCCCCGGCTCTCAGTTGGTGCTGGGGAGCCTGCGAACCCTTTCAGACCCCCAGGACCTGGCCTGCTCAGCCTCCTCCCCCATCCACCCTCACCCCACCAGGTGGTCAGAAGGCTCCACCTGGCTCAGCAGTACCCATCCACAGCACAGTTCTCCCAGGGAGGGTTTTTTTTTTTTTTTTTTTTTGGTTTTGTTTTGTTTTGCAGTACTAGGGATTGAATTCAGGAGCATTCTATCTCTGAGCTATACCTCCAGTCCTATTTTTTATTCTTTATTTGGAAACAGGTTCTCACTAAGCTGCAGAGAGCCTCACTAAGTAGCTGAGGCTGGCCTCGAACCTGGATCCTCAGATCTCAGCCTCCCAAGTACTGGGATCACAAGTGTGCGCCACCATGCCCGACTCCAGGGAGGGTTTTAACCCAGGGACACCTGCAAAGCCCCTTGTGTGCTCTGTAGAGTGACACAGCCACAGGTTCTGGGATTAGTGGAAGTCTTGGGGGACCGTCATCCTGTCTGCCTCACTGGACGTGCGCAGGCCTAACTTGCCCAAGAAGCAACAGGTTGAGCTGAGAGGTTTGCACCAACTTACACTCCAGTGTAAGTGGGCAGAGCGTGGCCCCCCATTCCTCACCTCTCCACCTCCCTTCCTTGCCCTCCACCGCGCTCCCCCAAGGGCCCTCCCCTGGCTGGACATCGTACCGTGGCCAGGACCTGGGACAGTCCGTGCCTGCCTCTCCCTGGCTCTCCTCCAGGGATGACCACCTCGGAAAGGAGTGGACCTCAAAGAGGGTGCCTCTGAAAACACTACAAAACTCCACACCCAGAGCCGGCGAGGGCGTGGGAGAGAGGGCGGCCTGGGTCCTCGCTCCCCCCACTCTTACCCTGTGCTTAGGGAATGGTTGACCAGATGTCCCAGGCCACAAGCTGAGCAAGCCCTGCAAATTGTGCACCTGTGGGGCCCTCTGGGGCCAGGCCCGGCCCTGTGACCAGGGCAGTGTGGTTCATTTGAGATCACAGGAGATTGTCCCCAGAAATGTGCTGACGTCCCGACTGGGGCTCACTCTGATTCATAAAGACACAGCTCTGCGATGGCTCCCTGCCCGGACCTGAAGCCCAGGCCCAGCCCCGGCACCTGTAGAATCAGCCGTCCATGTCCACCCTAGATTCTGCCCTTCCTCCAAAGGTGAGGATGTCAGAACCAACCTGTGCCAAGAGGGGCATCCCCAGAACCCACTGCTAAGGAAAGAGACCCCCCCCCCAGTTTCTTTTTATCACCCTCCCTCCCTCCCATCTTTATCCTAAATATTCCTCAGGAAGACAAGCGGTCATTGAGGTTCCTCTCTCCCTCCCTCCGTCTGTTTAAAGTGGCCCCTGGGGCTTCTGAGCCCAGCAAACACCCAGGAAGGCCCACAGGCCAAATTGGGGTGAGCCCAGCATGGAAGACCCCACGCCTATACCCCAAAAGTGAGGGGTGACTATGCCAAGTCACGGATGGAGAAACTAAGGCACAGAGGGTCCCTGCGGGGCAGGGCACAGGCCAGGCTCTGTCCGAGGCCGAGCTCCGAGCCCCTGCCCTGCACAGGGAGTAGCTTGAAGGGAAAAGACAGGGACTCGGAGACCGAGGAGAAGATGCTGCTGCCGTCAGCAAACTGCCTCAGCTCTGAAGAGAAGATCAAGATGGCCGCCCCCGGTGGTGGCTGTGCCTGGAATCGCCAGGGAGGCCAGCAAGGACTCGTCCTCCACGGGGGCCTGGACATCCTGCCAGAGAAGGGGCCTGGGAATCAGGTCTGACTCACGAAGCTTTGCGCTTTGCAGTGGGTGGACAGCGGTCTCATGACCACATAAAAGCAGAGCTGGGACAGGGCCCGGCGCTGGGGGTGCATGACCTCCGCTGAGTCCCACCCAGCAGGTCCCTTCTTCGGTAGCCGCCCCGTCCCCGCATCCCCAGCCCTGGCCAGCCGCCCTTCTCAGACACCTCCGGGGAGGATGGGCCGGTGCGGAGTGGAGCGGGCCCACCCTGGAGGCTCCAGCCACTCCAGCAATCTGTTTCTGATTCCCTGTCGCAGGGGGCCATTTATGCACGGCAATATCGCATGCCTCAAGGGTTCCACGCTGGGCGAACTCTGTCCGCAAGGCCGAGGCAGCGGGGCGCCAGGACAACGCGCCCCCTTACTGCCGCCGCCCTCCCCGCGCCCTGAGTGGCGAGAAACTGTCTCGGAGACGTGGAGGAAGGAAAACATTCCCGGCTGGCCTCCCGTCGGGCTGGCCTTCCTGACTCAGCGCTCCAGGAGCTGGCCGGCAGGTCTTCTGTGACCCTTCTCCCCCCTCCACCCCGGTTCCCAGGGACATTAACCTCAAGACTGCGGCTGAGCCGCAGGGCAGCAGGACCCGGACTCCCCAGGGCAGACCACCTTGTGGATACCCCTCTAGCATCGTTCACGGATGCCACTGCCGCCCCTTCCAGCCGGGGCATTTGAGATGCGTCGGCCTTGCTCTCAACTCCGCTCAGAACAGAGCCCGTGGTGGAGATTGTCGGCTACGTGACGCTTCCCACCTGCCTTCCCTCCTGCCTTCCCTGGGGTCCTCTCCACACCGGCACCACATGGGCACCGGGGCTAGAGGCCTGGCAGGGCTCACGGGAGCCTGGAACCCACAGCCTCTAACAAGTGAGTAGCAGAGGCAGAACCCGAACCCAGGTCCGTGCAGTCCCTGAGCCCGTCCATCTCCTGACCGTGGGCTACGTTTGCCACCGCTAACTTACATAGACTCCAAGTCCTCCCCACTCCCCAGCCTGGGGAAGCTTGTGTGAGACCCTGGGCGGATGAGGAAGAGGAAGAGACAGCCCTGCCCCAGGACCCCGATGCGCGCTGGCTTGTGCTGCCCCCAGGAGCTAAGTACTCGGTACTTTGTGGATCAGTCGGTGAACATCTGCCTTGTGTGGTCAGCACGCGTGCACTCCTTAACCACTCCAGCCGCCCTGCACAGGGGTCTCCTCTCATTCCGTTTTCACAGAGGAGGAAATGCCGCCCAGGACTCAGGAGACTTGTCTGTGATCTGGCCTAGTGAGCAGCAGGTCTGGGCTCCAAACCCAGACGGCTGGCTTCAGAAACAGACATCGCACACTTGGAATCCCAGCACTTGGGAGGCTGAGACAGGAGGATCGCAGGTTCACAGCCAGCCTCAGCTACCTAGTAAGGCACTCTGCAACTTACAGAGACCCTGTTTTAAAATAAAGAATAAAAAATAGGGCGGAGGGTATAGCTCGAAGGTAGAATGCCCCTGAGTTCCATCCCCAGTACCGCAGAAAAATTAAAAAAAACAAAGTAGCAGGCCCCGATCCACCGCTACCACCTCTTTTCCCCGGCTTCTATCAACCACCAGGCTGGAGTCTCGAGGGGGAGGGGAGGGAGCACCTCAAATTCCAGTGTCCAGAAGCAAAGCCAGCCATGGGTGGGGTCCTGCTTTCTGTCCCTCCTCTCACCTCTGAGGCCCAGAGCTCATGTCAAGAGCGTTCACCCCAGACTCAGGCAGGACCCACGTACCCACGCACCCGGGGGTGACCCACTTACTACTGCAGCTTTGCTCCAGCTATCTCGGATGCAGGGGACGGGAAGGCGGAGGTACGGACCCCAGACATCACCACTGAAGAGCTGGCCCCAGGTTTCTCTGTGGCCACCCCCTGCAGACCCCTAACAGCAGCCATCCACCTCATGCCCACAGGAGACAGACACCCATCCCGGAAGAGAAGAGCCTGGCGGGGTCATTCCCGGAGCCAGCCTCGCTTGGTTGTTCTATAACCGTTTGGGATAGACCCACCTGCGAGGAATCGGTGAGCAGTCTCTCTGGGTCTTCCCCCGGGTAACAGCACCGTGCTGAGCCATCTAAGTCTGCCCAGCTGTGCACCTCAAGAGCCAGGATTATACAGAGAACGGAAAATTTATAAGGTGACCGTAAATTTATAAAGAACAGAAATCCCGGATAATTTATAAAGCACAGAAATTGACTTCTGCGTTAATTCATAAAGCATCTATAAAGAACAGAGGCTGACTGGGTAATTTATTAAGAACAGAAATTTATTTCTCCCAGTTGGGGAGCTTTATAAAGAACCCCTTCCAGCCGGCCATGGTGGCACAAGCCTGTAATCCCAATATTTGGGAGGCTCAGATAGGAGGATCACAGATTCATGGCCCGGCTCAGTAACTTAGACCCTGTTTCAGAATTAAAAAAACAAAATAGGGCTGGGGTTGTTGCTCAGACGTAGAATGCCTCTGGATTCAATCCCCAGTAACACACACACACACACACACACACACATACACACACACACACGCACACACACCCGCTTCCCGTCACCCCACCCAGCAGCAGAGCGGCAGGAGGGTCGCCTTCCTGAAAGTCAAGTAGATCTGCTTTCCCTTCCTCTACCCCCACATCCAAGGGTAGCACAACCCTTCAGCACTGAGATGGATTTTCTCCCAAAATGTTCACCCCAGGGAGGGCAGGCACAGCCCGCTGAAAACCAGCTGTGTTCTCATCTGAGAAGAAGGCAGGCCGCCATGGAAAACAGCCCTGCCCAGCTCCCCATGCGACACAGACGGCCCCGTCTCCTCCCGCCCTCGGCCCGGCTCCCCAGGACCCTGGCGCCGGCTGGCGTTCAGTCCCGAAAACAAGAAAGTTCTCGGGTGCGAAGCAAGAGGCCGCTGAGCTCCACAGAGGGGCATTGGATTTTTAAAACATAAAAAATAAATCATCGGTGACTTAGCAAAAAGAAATTTTAAAAAAAAAGCATTTCTCTCTCTAATCCAGAGATTCTTAACCTTCTGGGGGTCTTGAACCGCTCTCAGAAATCTTACCAAGGCCATGGTCCTCTTCTCGGAGTCTTTAAATGTATAAAGGTTGCAGGCTCACAAAAGAAAAAAGTTAGGTTGAAGTTAATTATCAAAATATGGCCATACAGTCAGAAATGTGCTGTTTTAGGAACTCGGGTCTTGCAGAGTCTAATAACTTCCTCCACTCAGCGAAGCCCTGGGCTCCAGCTAGATTTTGAAAAGGCCGACCCGGCCTGGCTATGGTAAAAAAACATCTTCGAGGCCGCTGGTGACAAGGTGACAGATATTTTCAAATGTCACTGGCTTCTTGCCTATGTCCATACTGGAAGGAAATGCTGAATTTCAGTTGAGCTTGAGAAAATAAAGACGCGGCGTGTTCCCATCCTGTCTCACAAGTCCCCTGAATTCTCTCCACGGACACCCTGGTTAGGAGGCCGGGGATAATCCCAAGACCCTCGGCTGCCCGTGAGGACCTGTCAGAGAGTCAGCAAGGGGCCTTCAGCAACTTTCACACCTGAAGTGCAAGATACTCCAAGTATTTTGCTTAAAAACAAAAACACCCTTAAAGAGGGGGGGAAAAAAAAACTTGAAATAAATGTGATAGTCATCCCTAAATCCCAGGATTTGGAGTCAATTTTTTTTCTTCGTTGCTAATCTGTCACATAGATGTCATATATGTGATATCTATATGTCATTTGTATTTATTACACTTAAAATTTAAAAAGGAGATCTGCAGCCAGGAGTTGTGGTGCACACTTGTAATCCCAATAGTTGGGAATGTGAGACAGGAGGATTTCCGATTTGAAGACAGACTCAGAAACTTAATGAGGCCCTCTGCAACTTAGTGAGGCCCTGTTTCAAAATAAAGAATAAAATGGGGCTGAGGGTATCGCTCAGCAGTAGAATGCCCCTGGATTCAATTCTCAGTATCTCAACACACACACACACACACACACACACACACACACACACACACACACACAAAAGCAGGCCTGCAGTAGAGACTGGTGATATAAATAGGGAGCTTTTATTTTAATGTTCTATAAATTAGCACAGTTTGAAGTCTCCACCAAGGATGTGCATTATATTATTCTAAATTAAAAGCTAATCAATGACTGTGAAACTGCCCACACTGAGGGTGTGGCACATAAATCACATCTCAATCAAGTCATTGAAAATGTTTAACTGATGTGTGAGCGCTCAGCTTGGAAAATTTTTTAATTAAAAGCCAATTAGAGCCGGGCGTGGTGGCGCACGCTTGTAATCCCAGCATTCGGGAGGCTGAGACCAGAGGATCCGGGTTCAAGGCCAGCCTCAGCTACCTAGTGAGGCACTCCTCAACTTAGTGAGACTCGGTTTCAAAATAAAGAATAAAAAATAGGGCTGGGGGTGTAGCTCGGAGGTAGAACGCCCCTGAGTTCAATTCCCAGTCCTGAAAAAAAAAAAAAGCCAATTAGTCAAGCAAAAGTTAACAAAAATAACCAGGCGTGGCAGTGCACACTTGTAATGCCAGTAGTTGGGAGGCCAAGATGGTAGGATCGCAGGTTTGAGGTCAGCCTCAGCAACTCAATGAGACCCTGTGTCCAAATATACATACATATATACATATATATATAGTACTACAGTAAAATATGCATGTACATGTTCATAGCAGCTCAATTCACAATAGCCAAATTATGGAACCAACCTAGGTGTCCATCAACAGATGAATGGATTACAGAATTATGGGATATCCACACAATTGAATTCTACTCGGCAATAAAGAAGAGCAAAATTATGTCATTTGCAAGAAAATGGAAGGACTTGGAGAACATTAAGTGAAATTAGCCAGTCACAGAAAGTGAAGGGTTATATGTTTTCTCTAATATGGGCAAGCTAGGGAGTAACTGGAATACCAGAGGGACTCCAGACAATGGAGGAGAAACCTCAGTGGAGCCAGGGAGTTGGTTTCAGGGAGGGGAGGAGGAAGACTGAGCTTCATCAATGGAAATACTAACATCGACCATGTGAACATATGTAAATATACCAATGTTGGTCCCAGTGCTCTGTATTGGGAAGGGGGACATGGGGAGGCGGGAGTGGGGGGGGGGGGCACCAAGTGCTGTGTGCATGTATGTCACTGTCAACATGATTTACATTATGATGTGAGACTATAATGCACCAATAAAAGCACATTAAAAATAAAATTAAATAATCCCAGCATTCAGGAGGCTGAGACCAGAGGATCCGGGTTCGCGGCTAGCCTCAGCTACCTAGTAAGGCACTCCGCAACTTAGTGAGACTCGGTTTCAAAATAAAGAATAAAAAATAGGGCTGGGGGTGTAGCTCAGAGGTAGAATGCCCCTGAGTTCAATCTCCAGTACCGCAAAAAAATAAATAAATAAATAAAATTAAATAAAACTCTTCAGAAAAAAATATAAAATAGGGCTGGAAGTGTAGCTCAGAGGTAGAATGCCACTGGGTCCAATCCCTAGTACCACAAAAAAAAAAGGTAACAAGAAAACCATAAGCCACTTGGGAGATGTGAGCTTTACTTGGATATTGAATGATATTAGGTCAATATTATTAAACGCTCAAGGTGTGATAATAATAGCACAGCTCTGTGTCACTGGAAAGACCCTCCAGTGTCTGAGGCGTCTCTCCATGTCATTTCTTCACTGCATGTAAATCTGCAATTACCCCACCATAAAATGTTGAATTATAGAGTAAGTGCACACGATCCTCATCTTTCAGAAATACACAGTGAAACGGCTAAAAAGATACAGGATGCAGGATGGGGAATTTGCTTCAAAACAGCCCTGGCTCCAGGGGAATGGGAGGGGTCTGCAGTAGACAGACTGGTGGTTTCCTGAGATTCTACTCTGGACCTCTCCGTTAGTCATTTGAATCATGATGCGGTGTGGGGAGGTTTCTGTTTGTTTGTTTGTTTGTTTGTTTGATCTCTCCTGTTTGGGGTGCTGAATGTCTCCTGTACGTGAATGTCCATCTTTTTTTCCAAGTTTAGAAAATTCTCTGATGTTATTTCTTTGAAGAAGTTGTTTCTACTCTTGCTTCAGATGTTCAGATCTTCCTCAGAGCGGGGGTAGTAGGATGGGGTTAAGAGGGAATCACAGAAGCCGGGCGTGGTGGCGCATGCTTGTAATCCCAGCATTCGGGAGGCTGAGACCGGAGGATCCAGTTTCACGGCCAGCCTCAGCTACTTAGTGAGGCACTCTGCAATTTAGTGAGACTCAGTTTCAAAATAAAGAATAAAAAATAGAGCTGGGGGTATAACTCGGAGGTAGAATGCCCCTGAGTTCAATCCCCAGTACAGCAAAAAAAAAAAAAAGAGGGAATCACAGCGAGAGATGTTTGGTGCAAGCCTGGCGTGGTGACGCACACTTGTGACCCCAGTACTTGGGAGGCTGAGACAGGAGGATCACAGGTTTGCGGCCAGCCTTGGCAACTTAACGAGGCCCTCTGCAACCTAGTGAGACCTTGTTTCAAAATAAAAATAATAAAATAGGGCTGGGGACATAGCTCAATGTAGAACGCCCCTGGACTCAATCCCCAGTACCACAGAGAGGGCGGGGGAAGGCTGGCTGCATATATGAATGTAGCACTTTGAATCTCCCTATGATGTACAATCACATCACACCAATAACATTCTTTTTAAGAAGACTGGTCAGCAGACAACATCAGATGATGCATAAAGAGCTTCGTCTATGCTTGTGTTGCAGCTGAAATTTTCCACAATGAAACATTTTAAACTGCTGCAGTTTTTTTTTTATTACTTAATTGGACAGGCAATAATAAAGAAAATTGCAAAAGGTAATCAGATTTCTAGAAAAATTCAGTTTTGTGTTTTGAAAAGTCAAGAAAGAGGAAACTGCTGTGCTTGTTCCTGCTCTCCGTTTGTTTTTGTAAGTTGAGAGCGTTTCAAGACACAAACTTGCTCTCCTTGCCCCGCACCCAACAGAAGGCAAATGGAAGGTGAAGCAGCCTGGCCCGGCTCGCCACTGAAGGCAGCTGCTCTCAGATGCGCTCATGCGGGTGGGCAAAGGAGTCCCGGAGTGGAGGTCCAGCCCCGAGTCCCAGGCCTGCCTCGGCGGCAGGCAAGCCTCAGTTTCCCCACTTGCCCTGAAAGAATGCCTCCCCTTCTTTCTGGCTAGTACACTCCGTGATCATCAGCTCTCTGTTTACTTGGGCTCTGGCGGAGCCGCCCCTGGGGCCTGCAGGCCGCCGTCCAACATGCAGGCTCTGACATGCCCGGGGGAAGGCACAGCCCCCTGCCACTTCCAAAAACACCGGCATTCCATGCCCCGCTGCGGGCCCAGCATGGAAGGCCAGGCGGGACTTCCAGACGTGCCTTCCCTCGGGTTGCAAAGGGCCAGGCCGGGGTGTGTGCAGGGACCCCGCAGGCCAGGCGGGGCTTGAGAGCAGCCCGGCCAGTGGATATCCCCCCGCCCCGCCAGCCTTAGAGCCAACACCCTGCTCCATCTCCAACACCCCACCCCAGTGCTCCTCCTGCCAGGGGTTCCTGGAGGGGAACCTGCGAAACTGCAAACTCATGGGGCCTGGCAGGACGGACAGGGCTCCGGGCAGTCGCTGGCTGCCGCTGAGGCCTGGACCTCAGCGTGCTTGATCTCCTGCGCAGCCCAGACTCACGCTCTTGCCCTCAGACCCCGCTGCTAAGCAGCCCCGGGGCTGCCAGGCTTCCTTCTCTCTGCCATCCAGTACACTCGCTCTGCCTCTTGGGCTTTGGATACTATGGACACCCAGTTCACCATTCCAGCAAGATTTGGAAACCTCCCCGGAAGAGCCCTGCCAAGGAATGGGCATCCCCCGAGCAGGGTCCACGGAAACCTGTTCTGCAGGATACTTGAGGGCGTTGTTCCTAAAAGGATCTATGGTCAAGAAAGTTGAGTTAAACAAAATTGAATAGGTCTTCCCGCAGGCCTCTCAGAGCCTTTACTGTGTCGTATGTGCTGAGTTTGAAGCCCCAGGAGGAGCAGAGGGGGTCTGGCCTTTTCTCTACTGATTCGAGCCCAGAGCCTGATTATTGACGGGCATCCCAAGACTGATGGTCTAGGAGCTTCGGGAACGCCGGTCAGGGCCATGGCGGGCCGCTCTGAGAGTCAGCCTGGCACGGCTCGGAGAGGCACTTGGAGTTGGCAGTTTTTGTTCAGTCCACCCAGTTCACCTCAACTCTGTATTTTGGTAACTGGTTTTTCAACCTAAATGTGGGACTTTATATTTGTGTGTGTTGACTGGCTTGGATCCCTGTCCTGGTCACTTGAGGAAATTTTCTTGGGTGTGCAGGGTCTGCAGGACGCGGGCAGGGCGCTCAGCCGGGTCCACTGGAGTAAGCCACCAGCATGCTCTGCTGGGCTCTGGGTCAATCACACCCCAGTGAGGCTACCAGCTGTCCCCAGCCATGAACGGAAATCACCAGATGTTTCTCCATGGGGCGAGGAATCAGATCCCCCAAGTCCAAAACGAGGGGTGTCATGAGGATGGAGACCACCAGTGTCCTCGTCACAACAGCAGTGCTGCAGGCGGAGACCCAGTGGAGACACCTGACAGCAGAGCCGCTCTGTCCTGGGAGGGATGGCGGCTCCCGGGATGGCCTCCTCGGTCCCTCCCCTCCTGCCTTCTCTCTGCACCCACCTGGGGAGCCAAGGCCACAGTCAGCGGCCCAAGGCAGCACCCACCTGTGAGAATGCATGGGTGGGGAGCCAGGGATCTGCAAGGTGTGTGGCAAAGGCCCGGCCTCCTCCTGGGCTCCTGGCAGCCACCTCTAAGCGCTCGCAGTGTCCCGCTGGATGAGCGTGTGTTTCCCTGGGCCGTATTGGGTGATGTAACGTGATCTACGGTGGGGCCTCGGCCACGGGGTCTCAGCTTGGCTTCAGAGGGGCTGGAGGTGCGTGATTAGGTGCGTGGTTGGTGAGCATCCCCGAGCCCCAAGAAAGACCCCAGAGACCAAGGCTGGCAGTGCTCCTTGCATGCCATTGCACACTGTTAGAGGAAAACCCAGCTTCCTGCCAGGATAGAGTCAGTCCCAAGTCAAGAACCAACCTACAGCCACCAAGTTGGAAAGCTGGAAGCCACTCAGCCCGATGTCACCACAGAACAGACCAAGGGCCTGCGGCAGAGGGAAGAGGCCAGAAGTTCTCTCTGGAAAAAGGAGATGTAATGCTGGCCAGAACTGCTAAGAGCAACCACAGCAGGACTCTGGAATCTGGCTCTCACGGTTGGGTATAAAATGCCCTCCAGGGAAGCCCAAGTGCTAGGTAGGCAGTGCGGCCAGACCCAGAGTGGAGACACGCTGGAGGAGGTGGCCGCTGGGGTGTGGCCTTGGGGACTGTATCTGTCTCTGTCTCTGCTTTCAGCCACGGTGTGTTGAAATGAGTGTGCACGTTAAACAGGACGACAGAAAGGAGCCAGCATCAGGAACGCAGCAGCAGGCCGCAGAGCCTGCAACACGGTCACAGCGCATCCTGCTTAAGGGAGCTTCCGTTGGGTCCTAGGAGGAAGCTCAGCCCAAGCTCGGCCTCCCTGGACTCCGCACCCTGCCCACGTGCTGGCCCCTGCCCCAGGCTGCACCTCGAGGTCTGCGTGCCTCTGCTCCAGGGCTGGCACACAGGCCCGGCCTGGCCTCGTGGGGAGCTGCTGATGAGCAAGATGGATTCTTCCTGCCGCCCTGCTGCCGAGTGCAGCCAGGCCCCCCAGCGACACTGGCCACCACAGAGACACTCTGAGTCCTGCTCACCACAGACTCCAGGAATACACAGATCCACAGGCTACCAATTCTCGGGGAACCTCAAGGCCCAGGGGGCTAGGGGTGAGGCTCCGGGTCAGGGCTCCCCTCCCAGCCCTGCCTCCTATTGGGGGGCATTTTCTCCCTCTTCCCTTTTGTCCTGGGTGTTGCTACTACTCGGGTGCTCAGAAGTAACTCAGAGGGAAGCAGAACTCCCCGGGGCCACCCACAGAGCTGCGACGCTGGACACTAGAGGCCGGTTCTTGGAGGGGGCCTGAGGTTGCCGGCCTCTCTCCCCTGCTTGGAGGCATGACAGCTTTCACTGAACTGAGGACACTCTGGCGTCTGGCACGGGACAATGCTGCCCCCCGGCTGGGCTGAGCCTAAATTATAGGTCAGGCCAGCGACCATCACTAGGGCCTGTTCCCAAGAACTGTGTCTGAGAAGGCTGAACCACCCACCCACGAGAGGGCTTACCACCAGGAAGAGTTGACCACCCAGCGAGGCAGCGGCGCCCGTGTGCTGCCCCTGGCTAGGGGGAAGGTCCGTCAGTGACGGACACCAGCGCAGAGGATTCCTTTACATGGAATGCTGGAACAGGCAGGTCCACAGAGACGGAGAGCAGACTAGTCACTTAGGGTCCAGGGAGGGCAAATAAGGGGAGACACGTAAGGGTACAGGGTTTCTTGTAGAGGTGATGAAAACATTATAAAATCATGGCGGTGGCTGTGCGCTCTGTGGATACAGGAAAATCATTGGATCGCGTGCTTTAAATGGATGAGTGTACGGTGTGTGAAGCAGAGAGAGAGAGACAAGGGCAAAACCCAGGGCAACTTCACCCGTTCCTAGCTGTGTGACCTAGGGCAGGGGACTAAGCTCTCTGTGCCTTCATCTTTTCACCCTAAAAGAAGGGCCACCCAGATAGCTTTGGTGGCACTCGCTTGTCATCCCAGTACTTGGGAGGCTGGGACTGGAGGATCTGGGTTCACAGTCAGCCTCAGTTACTTAGTGAGGCCTTCCGCAACTTAGTGAGACCCTGTTTCAAAATAAAGAGTAAAAAAATTGGACTGGGGGTGTAGCTTGGAGGTAGAACGCCCCTACGTTCAAATCCCAGTACTGCAAAAAAGAAAAAAAAAAAGAACGGTCTTTCTAGCCAAATATGGTGGCACACATCTGTAATACTAGTACTTGGGAGGCTGAGACAGAAAGATTGCAGGTTCAAGGCCAGCCACGGCACCTTAGCACCTTAGCAAAATCCTCAACAACTTAGTGAGATCCTGTTTCAAGGTTAAAAATAAAGTGCTGCCAGGCGTGGTGGCGCACGCTTGTAATCCCAGCATTCGGGAGGCTGAGACCAGAGGATCCGGGTTCATAGCCAGCCTCAGCTACCTAGTGAGGCCTCTGCAACTTAGTGAGACCCTGTTTCAAAATAAAGAATAAAAAATAGGGCTGGGGGTGTAGCTCGGAGGTAGAATGCCCCTGAGTTCAATCCCCAGTACTGCAAAAAAAATAAAAAATAAATAAATAAAGTTCTAGGGGTGTGGCTCAGTAGTAGAATGCCCTTGGTTCCATCCCTAGTACCACTCCCCAAAAAATAAAATAAAGGACTGGGAGTAGAGTTCAGAGGTAGAACACCTCTGGGTTTAATCCTCAGTACCGCACGCACGCACGCACGCACGTAAGCAGGCACGCAAGCACGCACGGTCCTCTTTATACCGAATGCTGTCACCATAAAGACCAATCAGGGACACTGGTGCAGACCACCAGCACGGTTCCTAAGGTCCCCACACTCCACCCCTCCACCCTCGGCCTCCCCGGGCAATGGTGAGCAGAGGGGTAGGCCTGGGAGTCGGGCGGGCAGTGTGGACGAGGCTCAATCATGGCCAGGCAGAGCAGAGAAGCCAGGTGAGCTGGCTGGTGGACTGGCCGCTGCTTCTCTCCAGCTCACACAGACACAGAGTCGCCACACGGGCCTCCTCTGCTCCTCTGTGACCGGCAGCCTGGGGGTAGGAGCCCACCAAGACGGGTCGCACAGGTGCCGGCCAAGAGGCAGAGACCTGCCCCGGAGCCTCCATGTCATTGTGAATCTTACGGAGGAGTCCCCACATCCCGAGAAGAACGAAGGGACCCAGCGCAGGGGACTCAGTGTGTCCGGCACCGCTGAAGGGCCGGAGGAGCGAGCACCAGGGAGCCTGGTCACCTGCGCTCAGGTGCCATGAACCCACACAGCCCTGACCTCGCTCCCTGCATAAGAGGAGCAATGCCGTCCGTGCCCAGCTCAGTGACCTATCAGTGTGCTGACACAGCCACGTGCTCACACCTGCGTGTGAGGGGAAGGTTGGAAGTAGGCCCGCCGACACACCAGCCTCCCATGACCTCATGGCGGGAGGGCCAGAGGCTCGTATTTTCTTCTTGGAGCCTCGCTGTTTCCCAGGTTTTTTCTGATGAGCATATATTTTTATGTTCTTCTAAAGAAATGTTTGTGTGTTTGGTTGTTTTGTTTTGTTTTGTTTCGTTTTTGTGGTACTGGGGATTGAACTCAGGGGCATTCTACCTCCAAGCTATACCCTCAGCCCTATTTTTTATTCTTTATTTTGAAACCGGGTCTCACTAAGTTGCAGAGGGCCTCACTAGGTAGCTGAGGCTGGCCGCGAACCCGGATCCTCCCGTCTCAGCCTCCCAAATGCTGGGATTACAGGCGTGCGCCACCACACCCGGCTTCTGAGTGGGCTTTGAAGAGACATTTCCTACTCTCAAAAGGCTAAGCAGTCTGTTTAGGGAAAAGCTGCTTTAGAGAGAGAACTCTTGAAAAACGAGCCAGCCTAGGGGTCTGGGTGAGGTGGGGTCAGGGGCTCCCGAAGGCAGGATCCTGGGCGGGGTCACTGCAAGGGTTGAATTGGGTCTGTCCTCCGCCGGGTCCTGGGCCCTTCCTGACACCTCCCTCCTAGGGAAGCTGGTCGATGTCCTCCGCTCCAGCTTTGGAATCCTGAACCCCAGAAGCTCCAATGCCAGAGCCCTGCTGGAGACACCCCGTTGGGAGCCGGGTCCCGGAGCACCTGGGGAAAGGCTGCTAGTCCTGAGCTGGTTTCATGAGCATCTCCTTCACTCCCTGGAGACCCAAGGAGAGGGCAACCGATGAAGTGCAGGGCCCAGCCTTACCTGGCCTTCAGGTGAGCCCGGCGGGCGCTCACTTCTGAGAATCTGCTTCTGAGTGCTAGGACTGGAGAGGAATCTTGGCCCACTTTGGAGACTCTCATTCTTAATAGACTGCTTCAGCCAGGCGTGGTGGCTCACTTGGAAGGCTGAGACTGGAGGATCGCTGGTTCAAGGCCAGCCTCAGCAGCTTAGCAAGATGCTCAGTAACTTGGGAGGCTGAGACAGGAGGACCGATTGTTAGAGGCCAGCCTCAGCAATTTGGCAAGACCCTGTTTCCAAATGAAAAGGACTAAGGGTGTAGCTGGGAGGTAGAATGCCTCTGGATTCAACCTCCAGGGCCAAACCAAACAAAAAAACTAAATGGGCCGCTTTCTGGGTCCCTTGGGACTGTCTACACAATCTCTAGACAGAAAATAAGTTGACAGGTTTGTAGATGACCAGAGGAAGGCAGGACTCAGCAGTGTTTGTTTTGGTACCAGAGACTGAACTCAGAGGCATTCTACCTCTGAGCTACACCCCCAGCCCTAGTTTATTTTTATTTTTGAAACAGGGCCCCACTTGGTTGATGAGTCTCGCTATTTGCTGAGGCTGTCCTCGCACCTGTGATCCTCCTGTCTCAGCCTCCCAGGTACGGGGATTACAAGCAGCCACCATGGCTGGCTTTGAGCAGTTTAAAGTGCAATAAACCTCTGTTTGGAATCCAGCTCTTGGGACAGGTCACGGGCTCCTGAACCAAGGGAGGGGCCGCAGGGGCCTCCTTGTCCCTCATCCCTCCTCTCTGGTCTGCTCTGACGCCCTCAACCTACTCTGCCTCAGGAAAGAAGAGAGACTGAAGTCGTTTGGGGTTTAGGGTTATTACTTTGGAAACTGGTAGAAAATATATTTGTCTTGGGACCATCAGTGCTTTGAAATCTTAATGTCTAAATTGCCAGGATTATATGAATCCCCTTTCAAAATCATTGTCATAAAATATATATATAAACCTCTGTAACGTGGTTTGGATCTGCCCCTGCTGTGTAAAAGACACCACCGCTGGCTTCCTCCCGGGCCTCGCCGTGAGGTTCCTCAGACCGGGAGCCCGGGGAGGACCTGCCCTCCACCGCAGGAGCTGTGGACGGTGAGTCACCGTCCATCCGAGGACCAGCCCAGAATGCCCCTGTGCCCGGAAACAGCTCGGGAAGGCTGGGACCGCACGATTTATGATGCTAAACATTTCCCCTCTGTAAAAAAATAAATTGTGGTGGAGTTAGTTTGAAGTGATGAGCGGTTTGCTCTGAGCCCAGAGCTCGTGGACCCGGGGGCCAGCCAGGGAGGACGCCGAAGGCCCTGGTCTTGGATGTCTTGATGATTTCCCGTGGCCCCAGAGCCGCAGGAGGTCCGTGCCGGACTACACGGGCTCTGGATGTTGGGACAGGCCTGCCTGCACGCGCTGTGTGTCATAGTTTAAGTAACAGCGTCAGAAAACATCACTGTAGCCAGCCGGGCGTGGTGGCGCACACTTTTTTTTTTTTTTTTTTGCGGTACTGGGGATTGAACTCAGGGGCATTCTACCTTCGAGCTATACCCCCAGCCCTATTTTTTATTCTTTATTTTGAAACCGAGTCTCACTAAGTTGCGGAGTGCCTTACTAGGTAGCTGAGGCTGGCTGGGAACCCCGATCCTCCGGTCTCAGCCTCCCGAATGCTGGGATTACAAGCGTGGGTGGCGCACACTTATAATCCCAGTACTTGGGAGGCTGAGACAGGAGGATCGCAGGTTCGTGGCCAGCCTCAGCTACTTAGTGAGGCCTTCCACAACTTAGTGAGACCCTGTTTCAAAATAAAAAATAGGACTGAGAGTGTAGCTTGGAGGTAGAATGCCCCTGGGTTCAATACCCAGTACCTCAAAAAAAAAAAA
>PVLC010010384.1:0-12123 GCA_004027655.1 Graphiurus murinus | reverse complement strand
CTAGATCACCCAGCTGGTGAGAGGTGGGGTCTGAAGTAGACTGTCCAGGTTCTGCTCCAGTATCCCACTCCCTCTTACCTAATCACCTCCTTCCCGGTTGCAAACACTTTTTACTAGGTTTTTAATTGAAAAAAAAAATGCACATACATTATTTTTAAAAAGATCTTAAATTTCCCTTATCACCAAAACTGCTTTTAACAGTTGTTGGTGCATTATTCTAGAATTTTTCTATGCATTTATCAACATAGGGACCCTTTTTTTTTTTTTTTAATCTACACAAATGGGCTTATTCTAAACACAGTCTTTTAAACCAGGCGTGGTGGCTCACACTTGTAATTCCAGCACTTGGGAGGCTGAGACAGGAGGATCGCAGGTTCCTGGCCAGCCTTGGTTACTTAAGTGAGACCCTCTTTCAAAATAAAGGATAAAAAATAGGGCTGGGAGTATAGCTCAGAGATAGAATGCCTCTGGGCAATTCTAAATGCAAAAATAAAATAAAAATAAACACTGTCTTTTGCCTTTTTGCCTCTTAGCTCTTTTTTTTTTTTTTTTTTTTTTTTTTTCCAGTACTGGGGATTGAACCCAGGGGCATTCTACCTCCAGCCCTATTTTTTAGTCTTTATTTTGAAACAGGGTCTCATTAAGTTGTGGAGGGCCTCACTAAGTAGCCGAGGCTGGTCACGAACTGGGATCCTCCCGTCTCAGCCTCCCGAGTACTGGGATTACGAGTGTGCGCCTCCACACTGGGGCTCTTATCTCTTTTCTTTTGCAGTGCTGGGAATGGAAGACAGGGCCTCCTGCGTGCTCGGCAAATGCTAACCACAGAGCTACAACCCCAGCCCCTGCCCCTCACTTTTTAGCCCTGCCCCTTGGAGACCATCCTGCACTTCCTCTCAGTGTTTTTTGTTTGTTTGTCATTTTGTTTTGCTTTCTTTTCTTTTGTTTGTGGTACTAGGGACTGAACCCGGGGCCATCTACCTCTGAGCTACACCTCCAGCCCTACTTTATTTTCTACTTGGAAATAGGGTCTTTCTAGGTTGATGAGAGTCTCACTACATTGCTGAGGCTGTCCTTGAGCCTGCAATCCTCCTGTCTCGGCCTCCCAAGTGCTGGGATTACAGGTGTGCACCCCCAGGCCCGGCTTCCTCGACGTTTGATGGGCCCTGGCCTTGCTGGAGAGGCATGAACCATTTATAACCTTCTATCTGTGGGCCTCTCCTTTGTTGTCAGCGGTTTCAACATTCAGTGCCTCATACATTCATTCAGTAAATTTCAAAAGAAACATACTCGCCAGGCATGGTGGCGCACGCTTACAATCCCAGTACTTAGGAGGCTGAGACCGGAGGATCTGGGTTTGCGGCCAGCCTCAGCTACTTAGTGAGGCTCTTCACAATTTAGTGAGACCCTGTTTCAAAATAAAGATTAAAAAAAAATAGGGCTGGGGATGTAGCTCAGAGGTAGAATGCCCCTGGGTTCAATCCCCAGTACCGCAAAAAAAAAAAAAAAAAAAAAAAAAAAACCAACAACAACAACAACAAAAAAAAACTTCATTTGAATACTTTGTAGTCAATAATTCTTCCAATAATCCTGTGCCTTTGGGCACAGTAGGTGCCCGGATGTGAAATTCCTGGTCCAAGTGGGAGAAGAGTTTTGCATTTTGAGACAGCTGGTCCACCTGTCCTCCAAAAAGCCACATTGATTCTTATTCTGTGCAAACACTTCTCCGGGAAGTTGGCAAGCAACCTCAAAATGTACGCTAACAAGCGCTGAGCACACCGGAGACAATACTGGTAATCCAGAGTCGCTGGGTTCTACGTCCGAGCCCTTTGTCCACAAAATGCCCAAAGTGTAACCTTTGACCTTTGAGATACTGGCCACCAGGCATTTGCCCAGAATCAATAAAATACACGAACCCAGGTAAGCAGGGTTCCCCATCCATCTGAACAGAGGCGCTGCGGATTTGGACAAGGAGAAAAACAGCCGGAGACTGTAAATGCACCTTGTGACTTTACGAGCAGGCCACGTGATGCTTTTACGGTTCTTTGTGAGCAATAAATGTCCACCTCAATTTAATTATTAGCCGCTTCCCTCCCTGCTGCCTTCCAGAGAGGAGGAAATACCCGTGTGTTCTCCTGGTCTGCAGCCTGTGAGATACTTCCCTCCGGCACAGGGTCCAAATGCCGTGTCTCAAGCTGGAGAGCAGAAAAGAGGTAACTGGCACCCCAAACTCCAGCCATGAGACCTCAAAATGAGCCTGGCACAGCGGCGGCACCTGTAATCCTAACATTTGGGAGGCTGAGACAGGAGGATCTCAGGTTCAAGACCCAACAACCTAGCAAGACCCTATTTCAAAATTAAAAGTCACTTTTTATTTGGGGGTGTAGCTCGAAGGTAGAATGTTCCTGGGCTCAATCCCCAATATCACACATACCAAAAAAAGAATGATAAGAATCTAATAAAAAATGATACCCTGCTTTACATGAAGACTATAAGAACTAATGATGTTTGACCTTGGAAGAGACCTAAACATTGCTGGGGTCGGGCGTGGTGGCGCACGCTTGTAATCCCAGTACTTGGGTGGCTGAGACTGGAGGATCCGGGTTCGCAGCCAGCCTCAGCTACTTAGTGAGGCCCCCTGCAACTTAGTGAGATCCTGTTCCAAAATAAAGAATAATAAATTAAAAAAAAAAAAAAAAGATTGCTGGAGCAGGGAGCTTTGGAAGATTTGCAGTTTGAGTCTATGGGCAATAGAAGGAGAGTGTCTTCTATTAGAAAGTTGTAATCCCAGCGGGGACGGGGGCGGCCCTGGCGCTGGCAGATCCTGGCAGCGGTGGGTGTTTGAGGGTACGTGCGTGGGTGGGGTGTTTCTCATGCTTTTACCCCACTGAGTCCAGCAGGCACAGTTTTCTGTGTACATCCCATGCGTCCCCCGGCCCCCAAACAAAATTATATACAAACCAACACAAAGCTCACATTATATTCAAATTGTTCCGGAATATAACAGTCATGTTGGAACAAACCCACGTTTTCACACACATGCCCCAGCAGAACCATTGGTAACAACCGCCTGTGTGTGGCAGGCGTGGCGCCCAGCCATCTACTCCGGTCTGACTGGCCCTCCCTCCCGACACACCCTTGTGCTCAGGTGTCCCCAAGCACCCACAAGCCAAGAACCACCCGTGAGGCACCCTGAGAGGAAGCTTCCAGAATCCCCGCTCTCAGAAGCTCAATGGAAGCCGGCATGGTGGCACACGCCTGGGGTCCCAGGGCTTGGGAGGCTGAGACAGGAGGATCGCAAGTTTGAAGTCAGTCTCAGCAACTCAGTGAGGCTCTCGGCAGCTTAGAGAAACCCTGTTACAAAATAAAAAATAAAATAGGGCTGGATGTGTAGCTCAGAGGCAGAAGGCCCCGGGTTCAGTCCCCAGTACCCACCCCCCCAAAAGAGCAGCTCACTCGGGGGTGCCCGAGGTCACATTGGTAGGGGTGTCCAGGAGCCCCAGAGCCGAGGGTCTGCGACACACTTAGGAAGACCTTGTCCTCGCCTTCCCCTCTGCTGAGGCCTGTCCCAACCAGCTGTCCTGTCACTGACCATGAAGAAGGACCTGCATGTGCTGTTAGTTCACTCAGTTGGGGGAGGGGCTGGCCACCCTCCCTGGGAGGCAGCCGAGGTGTGAGCAGGGACCACAGGCCTCGCCTCTAGGCTGGTCTGGCTCCAAACGCTGCGCCCCAAACCCCCTAGCATGGCAGGACCCCCTGAATTCTGAGCGACTTCAACCTCAGTCTGCAGGGCCTTCCAGAGCTCTGTCCTCAAGTTCTTCATGACAAATCCCTGGTCCTTGTGTCATACCAGATGTGGGGACAGGGGACGTCTCAGAATGCTGGCCCTGTCTTTGTGTCACCTGCTAGGTGGCTATCCTATAGAGGTGGGCAGACCCCAAAGCCTGCAGTGTTGACCCCTGGCCCCTCACAATTAGGATTTGCAGCACACACGCGCACGCACGCGCGCACACACACACACACACACACACACACACACACGTGCACTCACGCTGTGTCTGGGGCAGCCATCCTGCTCCCCCCAGCCGCAGGCGCCCTCTGGCCCCCACACCCTCCCTGGGCGGCGCCTCCTCCCTTCCTCTCTGTTTCCCTCCTCTCGAGGATGCCCGGCGGCCTGCCGGCTGGTGCCCTGGACTATCGGCAAGGCCGGGGCCTGACCTGTGAGTCCCCCCCGAGGCTCACCCAGACTAAACATTCTTGATTAAGCCCCGTGGAGGTTAAATGGGCAATTAGACAGCCCAGCAAGCTATGAGAAACAGTGGGCCCTGGACCCCGCAGGCCATTGGATGCCCTGGAGCAGGCCCCCGCCCACCCAGGCAGGGGTCTGAGGCCCGACCCCGGCAATAATCACCTCTGTGACCTCTGCTCACCTCAGGTTGTGAGGACAAAGGGAGCTGGCATGGTCCGACGAGTGTTTGCTCTCTCTCTCTCCCCTCCCCCGTCCCTCTGGTCCAGCCCCTCTGAAGCCTGTCGTCTCTCCTTGGGGAGTGAACCCCCAATCTCTGGGCGGTTGCCACCCACCACAGCCTGGACCCAGCCACCCGTCTCCCATGGGCCACTGCCATAGCCAGGAAGGGTCCCTGCCTCCTTGTCCCCAGCACCCAAAGGAATTCCTCCACTTAGCAAGGCCCCGCTCTGCACCCTACAGGGCTGCCTCCTGGAGGATGAGCCTCCGGGTCTGGCTCTGGCCCGGCCTCCTAACCTCCACCTCCCCGGTCCCCATTCCCAAGCGATCCTGTGTCCCCCACCTGGGTCCAGCCTTTGCAATCTGTCCCTGCAGTGGCTGCCCTCTCCAAGATGCCAGCACGGCCCGCCCCTCACCCACAGGTCTCGAGAGGCCACCGGACAAGTCCTGAGGCACCAGGCCACTCTGGCTCCTCACTGGGTGCCAGTGCCCAGATGGCAGCGACCCTTCTGGGCTCCTTGTGTCCCCAGCCCAGCACTCAGACTCAGAACAGGTGCTCCACAACAGGTGTGGAAGTCACAAGTGACTGTGTGCTGCCTGGGTGCCAGCACTGTGCCCACATCCCCAGCCAACCAATTATGCCAGTTTTACAGGTGAGGAAACTGAGCCTCAGGGCTGTCAAATGGCCTGCCCAGGGGAAACCAGCAAATGGCAGGGCAGGTTTCAAAGCCAGGAGGCCTGGCTGGCTCCCAGCTTACAGCTTGTAACCACCATAAAACTGAGGAACTGCTTTTGAGAACTGGAGCTGAAGGGAAAAAGAGGGTCCCAGTGTTACAGTTGTAACGGCGTTAAGGGCTCTTTTCCTCGATTCAAAGAAAAGAAATTGAATCGGGAAATTGAAACTAATAGACGGCTTGGTTGTAGCATTAACAAAAACCTTTATTACAAAGGCAGCAGGAAATAGAAAGGGAAGAGAAGAAAAGCAGCATGCCCGGCAGGCATGTTAGAGAGCCTGAAAGTGGAACTCTGTCCCCCTCCCCAACCTCAGTCTTTAAATACAGATTTCATTGTGGCATGTTCTTCTCAGCATTGCCAAGGCAACAGGCTAGCAACTTATTCCTTCGCCAGGTGGGGCCTCCTTGTCTCCGGACGGTGCGCTTACTAAGTGCAGGGTCAGTGATCTACCTTGCTTTTACCCCTACTGTATCGAGCTGTACTGGTTGCTCATCAACTATGGGGGCGTTGAAGCAGCACACAGAGTTTACCTTTCCGGGTCCCAAAGAAGAGGAGGGAAACAGAGGCACAAATTACAGCCCGTGTAGCTGTGTGTGATCTCCAAGAGCAAGGCGTAAGGCTCTTGCTATCTTTAGGGCTCTGAAGTGAGCCAGGCAGAATCATTGTGATCTCAGGGTTTTCAATTGTCTCTACATATTTTTAAGGCTAAAGCCTTTGCTATGAGTAAACATTAGGACAAAGGACAGAGAGGAGGGGGAGCTCTGAGGAGCAGCCGCCTCTCCCTGAGTGCCTGCCTGCACAGCACGCAGACTCTGACTGCTTTTAACACTTTGGAAATCAATATCGGAGCAATTTTCCAATACTGTCACACTGGGAAACTGGCTGGGCTTCTGGCTTCTGCCTGAGGCCAGCAGCATCTTGTTGAAGGGAAGGTGGGATCCAGGGCTTTCAGGTAGACGAGCAGCAGGGCTGTTCCTGATTCCATTGTGGACACTCAGGACGGGGCTTCAAGCTGGCAACAAGGGTTAGGTCCCCACCATCCTCTCCACATGGAAGCCAGACAGCCCCCGCCACACCCTGGCCCTCCAACACCCCGACCCAAAGCAGGAATCCCCACCCCACCCCCCACTCTAACACGATGGCACTCACAGACCGACCGCCATCTCTGTGCAACCCCCATGGGGTAAACCGGAAGGGCTTGGAGCCACCTATTTGGGATCTGGTGGGAGAAAATTAATCTCACTTTAAAAAAAAATGTTTCCTATTCAAGCTAAGAGAAAAATAAAATTCAAACCTGGGGAAGGTGCTCAAATATCGAAAGAATACCAAAATTCCAAATAATGCATTTTTGGAAAATAAACTCTTGCTTTTGTGAATATAATTCTCTGGAACCAGGTTATGCTTGAAGTGGCCCGGGTTCTCCTGGTCGGCCTCCCTCTCCAAGCTCTTTCTCTGAGATGAGAATGGGGGAGGAAGTCGTTCAAGAGCAAGGTGGCTCTGGGAAGCCCAAGGGAGGAAAAAAAGGCATAGGGCAGTAAGAGTGTGCTAAAGATGGGGACACCAGGGGCTTGGTCCCCCTGAGGACCTCAGAGGAGCCACATGAGGCTTCTCCAGGGTCACCCACTGCCACCACAAGGAACCCGCACACCCATACCCCATGAATATGCATGCAGAAGTCCTCAACAAGACTCCAGCAAGCAGAACCCAAGAGCAGGTAAAAATGAGTGCACACCATGACCAAGTGAGACTTATCCCAGGAATGCAAGGACGGTTCGACATCATGTGAAAGTCCATCAATGCCATATGCTGCATTAATAGAAGGGGCGGGAAGACTACCTGATCTTCCCAATCAGCGCAGGAAAAGCATTTGGCAAAATCCAACACCCTTTCACGAAGAAAACACTCAGAAAGCTAGGAACAGTGAATCTCCTTCAACATGATAAAGGGCATTTTTTTAAAACCCACAGCCAACATCATACTCAGTGGTGAAAGACCGGAAGCCTTCTCTGTAAGATCAGGAATAAAAGACCAGGAGAACTGCTGTGACCACTGATATTTGACATGGTACTAGCAGTCGCATCTAGAGCAATTCGACAAGAAAATGAAACAAAAGTCATCTAATCTGGGAAGGAAAAAAATAGAACTATCTCCATTTGCAAATGGCACAATCCTCTGTACAGAAGTGTCCCCTGGAGGGCAGGGAGGTGGGGGTGTCGGTCACCCCTCATCCCCCTCAACTGCAGATCACAGAGGGGAAGGACATGCTATGCTCTCCCTGCCAGGCTGTGCCTGGTCCTGTGAAGTAAGGTCCCCAGTGCCCAAGAAAGCCCCGAGCACAGCGGAACAGGCATTTGGAGCTTGAGACAGGAGCTGCCCGCTACCTCAACCTGTCCGCCAGAGTGGCCGATGAGCTGGGGGCCGAGGGGTTACACGACAAGATGACTATGCCTCTGGTCAAGAAAGACAATTTAGCGATGGCTTCTTTAAGCTCTTAATTGCCACTCTTAAAGAGCCAGTTCATTTGCACAAGTAAGCGATTTTTAAAAAAAAAAATTTTAAAAACAACTTTTAGAGCTGGGCATGGTGGCGCACGCTTATAATCCCAGCATTTGGGAGGCTGAGACCAGAGGATCCGGGTTCGAGGCCAGCCTCTGCTGCTTAGTGAGGCCCTCCGCAACTTAGTGAGACCCTGTTTCAAAATAAAGAATAAAAAAATAGGGCTGGGGGTGTAGCTCAGAGGTAGAATGCCCCCAGCTTCCATCCCCAGTACCGCAAATAAATAAATAAATAAATAACTTTTAACTGATTTTCCAACTAGTTATAAGTGTATAAAAATCGGAAACTGTTTTAAAGACTCCCTCACTCTGCTTCATTTTCTATCCTTTCCAAATGGGGGAGGGGGGAAGGGGTGCAGCTCAGCAGGAGAGCACTCGCCTAGCGCGCAGTGCAAAGACAAAACAACAGACAAATGGAACATTGAAAGGTCCTGGGCTAGTAAGGACAGACTTCAAAGCCAACAGAATTCTTCCTTATCCGAGATTTCTGTTGTTGTTGTTTGGGTTTTGTTTTTTGTTTTTGTTTTTGTTTTTGTTTTTGGCAGTATTGGGGGTTGAACTCAGGGGCATTCTACCTCCGAGCTATACCCCCAGCCCTATTTTTTTTTTTATTCTTTATTTTGAAACAGGATCTCACTAAATTGCGGAGTGCCTCACTAAGTAGGTGAGACTGGCCGCGAACCCAGATCCTCCCGTCTCAGCCTCCCAAATGCTGGGATTACAAGCGTGCGCCACCACGCCCGGCTCGTATCAGGGATTTCAAAATAAAGGTAGGGCCTTTTCTAGGAGCGTCATGGAAGTGGAACCACTGCCTGTGTGTTCTCTTGCACCCGGCTTCTCTTGCGTGGCGTGATGTTGTTTTTGGTTCCGCCATGTCATTGAATAGATGGATAACTCCTTTTTCATTGTTGAATTCCATTGTACACCTAAACCGGGCATCTTTTAGGTGTAAATTGCACCTCAAGAGGGCCATTTAAAAACTAGTAAGGAGGAAGCTCTGGGTTGCAGGGCGTGTGAGCCCCCTTCATCCCAGCGGCTTGCAGCGAGCTGGTTCCCCAAGAACACCAGGACCCGGAGAGGTCAGAAGAGCTCGAGTCTTGGAGGACAGAGACTGGTGATCCCACTCCAGCCTGAGGACACCAGCAGACGCCGGGCTGCTCCACCCGAGGTAGCCCTCGCCTTGGGTCTCCCTGGCTAAGGGGATGATGCCTGGAGACTGTGGTCTTGGCGTTGCGGTACACCACAGCAAGGCCAGGCTCCAGAGAAGCCTTTGAGTCCGGTGGCCTTTGAGTCCCTTGGGGTCTGCATCAGCCAGCCCATTCCTGCCTCGACCTCCCAGCACCTGCCTTGACCTTCCTCCCTGTGCATCTCTGTCTGCCCAGATCCTGCTGTTCTGCCTCACTCCCATGACCACACCAAGCACTACCTGTCACAGGACCTTTGCACATGACGTCTCCTGCTGGGGGCACTTCCCTGTCTTCTTAACCCCCCATCTCCCAATCTTAACACAAAGGCCCATGCTCAGGGAAGTCCTGCTTCAGCCCCAGGCCAGGCCGGCTGGTGGCACTGGGTCTGAAAGAACCCAAGGGCAGCGACAGGCCTGCTCTGGTCAGTGTGGCACCCTCAGGTCTGGCTCTGTCCAAGAGTGTGGATGGACAGCAGAGCAGATGAGGCTTGAGTGCGGCCACGTCACTCAGCCTCCAGCCCATGCCTGGTCTCTAAAAGGGGCCACGCACGTGCACTCCGGTGCCGTGACATCCCGAGCCTGGCGCAGGACCTCCGTGGAGTCCTCCCCACGCGCACTGCAGGGCTGGCGGCGTGCTCCCCGTCCTGCCCCCCCCCCCGACCCCTCGGAACTTGGATCCTTTGAGGCTCTGGTTCCACAGAGGAAGAAACCCCAGGCTTCGAGATGCTAAGGGATTTGCCCGGACCTGACCCAAGAGCCTCCCTCCCGTCACAAAACTCCGCTGTGAGGTGAAAATCAGGCTGACGCGTCCACCACCCGCCTCGCTCTCTGAGCAGGCCGCCTCCGAGGTGGGATGGCCGCTCGGTTCTCTGCTCAGCCCGCCTGTGTTTTCCCATGAGGACCACCCGATGCCTGAGAAGTCAACATGGAAACCATGATGGGGGGTGGGGGCTCGCACATTCTTCCCACGGGGCAGCGGCCCTCGAGGGGCCCCAGACCCCAATATGGAGAACACCCAACTCGATGCTCTCGAAGACCCCGGGCACTCTTCCAACAGCCGTGACCTTTCACCCCGCCGACCAGAGGGAAGACCACCAGGGAAGCAAGGTCAGATGGCGAGGGGTCAGGCCCCGGGGTGGGGGTGATGGCATTTCCAGGAGGCCAGCTTCTGGGGGGTCCCTGCAGGGGGCGGGGGGACAGGAAGGGAGAGGACCAGGGCATGGGGTGGGAGTCAGGGGTCACAGGAAGGAGCCGTCCCTGGGCCCTGGGTGCAGCCGGAGAAAATAGGGAGGGAGCAGACAGAGGGACAGAGAGGAAGCTGAGCTGAAGGAGAGAGGAGGAGAGAGAGAGAGAGAGAAGAAGAAAGAGGGAAGAGAGAGAGAGAGAGAGAGAGGAAAGAGGAGAGAGTAGAGAGAGAGAAGGAAGAGGGGAGAGAGAAGAAAGAGGAGAAAGAGAGAAGAAAGAGGAGAGAGAGATAAGAAAGTGGAGGGAGAGAAGAAAGAGGAGAGAGGGGGAAAGATAAGAAAGAGGAGAGAGAAAGGAAAGGAGAGTGAGAAGAAAGAGGAGAGGAGAGAGAGAGAGAGGAGGACGGGACAGGGCAGGGAGAGAGACAGGGAGCAGGGGACAGAGGTAGACTCAAGACCAAGGACAGAGAAAATACAAGACGAGGATGAGGAGCAGGGAGGAGCCGGGAGCCCACCCCTCCAGCGAGCCCCTCGGGCCCCTCCTGGGGAGCTCCAGAGGCACGGGGTCTGACCAAGACCAGAAACAAGCTACTAGAGAAAGCAGGGATGGGTCAGTGGGTCAGAACGGGCAGAGGCAAACACAGTGGAGGACAGCCCGCCCGCACACCTCCACCTCCTGGGCCTGCTCTGGGTCCCTCCTCCCCCTCCCTGTCTCTCTCTCTGTCTCTGTCTCTCTCTGTCTCTGTCCCCCCCCTGCCCCCCCCCCCGTCTTGGTCTCTCAGGTTTGGAGGTGGAGGCCGCTGGGCCTCCCCACTCAGCACTCATTACGGTTTAGCATGTCGTGCTATTTTGATTCATACTTCCTGTCTGGAAAACAGGCTGGCGTGCTGGACCCTGGCCAGGACAGAGGCCGGGAGAGCAGGGCAGAACCCGCCGCGCCACTGACCAGAGCGCACTGCAGGAAATGGGACTTTCCGGGGAGGTGGGGCTGCAGCACCCCGCCCATCCCTCAGACCTGTGGTTTCCCCGGAGCCTGGGCTTGGAGTCGGGGACTGAGCTGAGTTCAAATCCTGCCTTTCCAGCTGTCAGCCTCAGCCAGCCTCTCCCCCAGGTCTCCTCTGCAAGGCCGGGCTGCAGAGGTGCGTGCGCAGCTGGTCTGCTTGTCTACCATCCTCAGCCTTGCTGGTCAGCAGGCGCCATCTCTGAAGGAAGCCCAGGTCACATGTGAAGGCGGGCCCTGGGCTCCACTCAGTATCCATTTCCTCATCTGGAAGTAGACTTGCCCTAGCACCAACCACGTAGACCCCGGGGCGGGTGAGACGGAGCCGGCAGGATGTACGTGCTCCTTGTTGGGGGTGGGGGTGAGGGCTTGGCCTCAGTGCCCTCATCGTCCTTGGGCCCAGAAGGTCCGTGGACCGAGGAACTGTTTCTGCTCATTCCCCACCATGCCCGGGGCCTCCAGGACTGGCCATGTGTGGGTGAGACTGCACAGCAGCCTGCCACAGGGTGAGGGACCCTCATCCTGATCCCCGAGCCAGTCCAGAGCCCCTGAGAGGCAGCGGGGCACAGCGGGAGGCTTTCCTGATGGAAAGTGAGGGGCCAGGAAGTGCTCTTGGCAAGCCTGCTGGGGCCACAGGCACCTTTTCAGTACCAGTCATAGGCCCCGCACCCCAGGAGGGTGAGGGTACCGCCCGTGAGGGCTCACCACTGCTCGAGGACGCAGTACTAACAAGACCCAGTACCCACAGCCAGCGAGTGGGGCAGCACAATGGGGCACCAGGCACTGTGCCCCATCCACCCATCTATCCATCCCTCCATCCATCCATCCATCCATTAATCTATCATTCATCCTTCCATTCATCATCCATCCATCCATTCATCATCCATCCATCCATCCATCCCTCCATCCATCCATCCATCCATCCATTAATCTATCATCCATCCATCCATTCATCATCCATCCATCCATCCATCCATCCCTCCATCCATCCCTCCATCCAT